>JASGXE010013337.1:0-13162 GCA_030068105.1 Sinentomon sp. SZTP_YWyxl
CCAAGAGGTGATCTGAGAGGACAAAAAGTCATGCAACATTTTCTTCTCAAAATTGTCTCAGGAAGCTGCCCACGACGTTTGGCAAACTATACCTACGGGACACCCGTATGCCTCAGCTCGCAATGGGGCAATGGATTGGGCCCAACACACCTGTCGATAATAACAGGTGTCGACAGCAGAATTGTCGGCAGCTGAGCATTGGTGGTGCAGGATATAATTACGCCAATTCTGAACGCCGAGGGACGAATTCAAAAAGCAAGAGACATGGTATTTTTCGAAAGATGTTCCGACACAGGCATGTTTGCAGGCATTTGATCCGCGATCGAACCTGCGGTTGCTTTATGAATTACCTGCTGTCCAGATGCGGACTGGACGAATTATCATTCAATGCTCCTCCGCTCTGACCAGGCAAAATTTGGAACTCGATCGGGCAAGATTTAAAATTCCCAAGATGCGAAATTCGTTCAGTACATGTGGCCCGGTATGCCTCTCTCAATCAAAGTATACAGGGTGGCCCAAAAAAGGTAACCGAAAGTTTGTTTCAAATATAATGTTAAATTTTCATCCAAACGAAACAACTGTCGACCACGTAATAGCGTGGTCTTTTCCGGACATTCGGGGTTCTCTTTTACAAGAATCATGTGGCTGCCCAGCTGCAGTTGACCAGATGTTTGAATTGGCGACTTTCAGCATCTCATCAGTGATGATAACTCAACAACAAAACCAACGACTTTATACAACAAACTGCACCATTCCAGTGCCTCCTGCATATTTTTTTTCCAATCCACTTCCGCATGCGCGTCTCTGATTGGCTGTTGGGAATTCCAGCCAATTTCAACATCCAATTTTCAAAACCAAACTTAATCAAACCTAACCTGACCTAACCTAACCTAACCTGACCTAACCTAACCCTATTGCAGCCCCAGAAAGAGTTGCGAAGCAGTGGCAAACATGCCAAATGGCAAAAAGCGGTGGCAATGCAAAAATCCCAAAATTGATGACGTCGCAATTTGAGACGACGTGATTGGCTGTTGCGAGCTCCTGGTCCGCGGAAGTGGATTGGAAAAAAAAATTATGCTGTGCCTCCCTCAAAGAGATTAATATAGTATAGAGGAGCAGTGGCATCGTTTTGCTGTTGTCTGCTCTCTTTTTCTCCGCCGCCCATCACCGGGGCAAAAAGAAGAATCGGCGAGAACGCAATGCATGCATTTCCCGGTTCAAAACACGCTGATGGTCGATTTGCATTGCGTTCGTCCATCCGTTTTGGATATGGGGACGAAACGTGGAGCCTTATGGGACACTCTGGGAACAATGGGACTGTAAAGGCTTCATCAAAATTGCTTTTTTCATGCCACGGGACATCATGTAGAACCAATTCAAAGCACTTTGTTTGACCTCATTTGGGAACTTGTGGTGCCTAATAGCTGTGGGACCCCATCAAATGCTTTATCGATCTCACGGGACCTATGGCACCCCATCTGATGCTTTATTTGGCCATATGGAACCTTGTGGTATACCTCATGGAACTTTTGTGATTTGACCTCACGAGACATGGAGACAAGCCATCAGATGACGTTGTGACACGACCAAAATGTTTTATTTGACCACGAAGGAAATGTGGGACCCATCGAAAATTTCATTTGATCTCATGGGACGCTGCGAAAAAGGATCCTCTGAAGTCCAGAGGATGCCAGCAGCGCATACCTCGTGGCTTGCACCGGTTCCCATCAGAACACCGAAGTTAAGCAACGTTGGGCCTGGATGATGCTTGGATGGGAGACCACCCTTGTACCCCAGTTTGTGCTGCTGGAAGGGGGCTTAGTGGCCAAGTCCCTCGTCTCCTTCGGATGAGACGTTAAGCAGGAGGTCCCGTGTGCAGCATCACCCTGTGCACGTTAAAGAGCACCTAGCTCCAAGTCCAAGATAGTGGCTTGGCAGGTTACACAACAGAGAAGCCACATCTCACAAGTCACACATCACTGCTCTGCAGAGCATGACTCTCTCCGGGAACCCTGCGGGTTGGCGTGTATACGCCGTAAAACTGGTCCGAGTCGTTTCAGTTGAATGCAGAGCAGAAATGGGCTACGATTATGGGGCATAGTTCTCCTTGCGAGCCCATGGTGTGTGCAACAAGGTAAATGGTCGGACCACCAGCCGAATGGCTATCAGTCCATATGACTCCACGATGATGATGATGAAGTCCAAATGTGACCACATGGGACCTTACAGGACCATACGGGATCTCACGCGGCTGCATCAAAAATGCTTCAGGCCCATTTGAACTCACGGCCCTCATTGGGACAAAGTGCTTTATTTTGCACTTCATCGTTACAAAATGGGACCTTGTGCATGGGATTTGACCTCTTGGTACCCGATTAGACCATACAGTAGGCCTACTCCATGCATGGGATCCTTTCAAAATGCAAAACTTGACCTCGGAGAACCTTATGGGACCCCACAATAATGATTTGACCTCAAAATTGGACCTTATAAGATGGACCCAAAATGGGCCTTGCACCTATGGATGGAGTTGGCTTCCTGTGCGACTTGGAGCTCCATGTGACCACGTGAGACCTCATGTGATCACCAGGACCGTGTAGGACCCCCTCAAAATGTTTCATTTGACCTGATGTGACCGATGAACCCCATCAAAAATGTGTCGATTAACCTCGTGGGACTTCATCAAAAATTTTCATGTGAGCTCACTGTGGGTCTGCATACTGGATGATTCTGGACCCGCAGGACACATGGTCCAGCATGTCCCGTGGGTCTATGTAGGGCCTAAGTGGTATGTGACCTTGTGGAACCCTATCAAAATGATTCATTTGACCTAATTGGGCAAAATCGTACTCTGGGAGCCCATGACCCATGGTATCTTGTGCTGGATCACACCAAACAACGGAGGTGGCGCAACTGGACGCAACACGAAAGACTTTTCGGTTAGTGAGGCTTCGCAGAACTTCATCCGCTTGTGCGGTTGAAGTGGTCACATGTCACAACGATAAAACGTGAACTCGCCAAACTGTCAAAAAGATGTGGAAACCAAACCAGCAAATGCATGTGTGCCCGCAGACCAAATAGCCCACGTGTGACTTCATGTTGCCGAAAATTAAACGCCTCTTCGCTTTTTATGCTTTCATAAGCATCCGTGATCAAATTACATTTCAAATAACAAACAGAAATGTTGACAGGCCAGCAAACTTTGCAACGAAAGAAATTCCACAAGCATCGCTGCTGCATTTCCAATGTCAGACGACTGGTTGTCTTGGGATAAACTGAGATATAAAGACAGTGGGTCGTCGCACAAAAGCCATTTTTCGAGGACAGATTACCAAAAGGACACTGAACAGAAAACGTTCAGTGAGAAAATGTGCTCCGAGCCCCCATTTCCACGCAATTGCTGCCCATCGAGTGAAAATCGTCTTTTCCCCGTTGCCCCCAATGCTTCCCGACATGCTTCTTGCCCCGGCGATGGCGTTTTCTCCAAATTCAATTCGACAGCACCGCTGAACGCACGCCTCACCACTCGCTGCACCTCTATTTTATATTAATCTCTTTGGCCTCCCTGCAACACAAGGCCGTTGCACGAGTTTGTGACGTCATAATGAGTGGATGGTGGAAAAGAGGAAAAGACAATGCGAGTATGGTGCGTCCGCGATGTGCTGCCCATGGAAACTTGAAATTTCTCACGAACCGATGAACCGATTTTGATGAGACTTGTTGTGCTGGAAAGCTGAAAATCAGACCATTTCAATGGTGTATAACAATCCCTAACTTTTCCATGCTAAATCTCCAACAGAATTTGAGGGATAAACGTGTTCAAGTTAAAAAGTGATCCAATTCCGGCTTCCTGCCACATATTTTCAATGATTGTGCGATTTTTTCCGTTGTAACAGGGTATCGATCAGCGAGAAAGTTGTAGAGGAAGCTTTCAGCTTTCCAAAAATACCAAAATCATTGAATTTGAACACCATTTGACAATAATTTTATGACCAGAGAAAACACATGGCAGCATTGTTTTGTTTTTGCGCGGGGAAGATGCCGCGCCTCCCTGGAAATCCCAGGAGTCGCGGCCTCTTCCCCGCTCAAAAACAAAACGATGCTGCCATGTGTTTTCTCTGGTCATAAAATTATTGTCAAATGGTGTTCAAATTCAATGATTTGGGTTTTTTGGAAAGCTGAAAGCTTCCTCTACAACTTTCTCGCTGATCGATACCCTGTTACAACGGAAAAAATCGCACAATCATTGAAAATATGTGGCAGGAAAGCCGGAATTGGATCACTTTTTAACTTGAACACGTTTATCCCTCAAATTCTGTTGGAGATTTAGCATGGAAAAGTTAGGGATTGTTATACACCATTGAAATGATCTGATTTTCAGCTTTCCAGCACAACAAGTCTCATCAAAATCGGTTCATCGGTTCGTGAGAAATGTCAAGTTTCCGTGGGAAGCACACCTCGGACGCCGCTCACTCGCATTGTCTTTTCCTGTTTTCCACCATCCACTATTTATGACGTTATGTCATTTTGACTTCTCGTGCAAAGGCCTTGTGTTGTAGGAGGCACTGACCATTCCCAACCTTTTGTAGTGTGGGGAACATCTTCTTGAGTGCACCTTGACAAAACCGACTGAAAACACATCTAAAAACTGACCAACACCAGCAGACAAACCGAAAAACATTTGGGTTACCTTTTTTGGGCCACCCTGTATATGAGCCTGCAATTTAGGCATATCAAGTTTCCTCGATTGCCAATAGACTGAATGGTAAAAAATGGTCCACACAGAAGCATCACCACCAATGTAATTGCTTGCAAGAGGAGATACTGCCGAATTGCGTTGATTTTGGGCCAACGCACATGACAACATCATGACCCGATATGCCATGGTCACAACAAGTTGACGTAGCTCTTTTCATTATGGAACTATAAGTCTGGTATGCATATGTTTTGTATTGAGAGCGATGCAGAGCGAAATTTTCATAAATTCACGCGCGACATTGCACAAGAGTATAGAAGCGCTCCGTGAACAAAAAAACCAGGCATATGACCAGCCATCATTGGCCTTTACCATTGTCATGAGAATTTACCAATGCCGAATTTCCTGTTGAACTTTACTGTGAGCGGCAAATGTAGAAATCATTGGCCTTTACCATTGTCATGAGAATTTACCAATGCCGAATTTCCTGTTGAACTTTACTGTGAGCGGCAAATGTAGAAATCATTGGCCTTTACCATTGTCATGAGAATTTACCAATGCCGAATTTCCTGTTGAACTTTACTGTGAGCGGCAAATGTAGAAATCATTGGCCTTTACCATTGTCATGAGAATTTACCAATGCCGAATTTCCTGTTGAACTTTACTGTGAGCGGCAAATGTAGAAATCATTGGCCTTTACCATTGTCATGAGAATTTACCAATGCCGAATTTCCTGTTGAACTTTACTGTGAGCGGCAAATGTAGAAATCATTGGCCTTTACCATTGTCATGAGAATTTACCAATGCCGAATTTCCTGTTGAACTTTACTGTGAGCGGCAAATGTAGAAATCATTGGCCTTTACCATTGTCATGAGATGCCGAATTTCCTGTTGAACTTTACTGTGAGCGGCAAATGTAGAAACACGAACTTCGGGGACATTTTCCGGCCTAAAAGGAGGCCATCAACCAGCAGGGTCACAACAGGCAATAGGCGGACACCAACCATAGTTGGTTGACAATAAACAATAGACATTTTTAAAGTTGGAGGTCAGGTCAAGCTCAGGTTTGGTTGGCTTCAATTGAGAAACAACGAAAAGCAACCGCCAATCTCGTCCCGGAAGCGTTTTTACAAACCCTGCCGCGACTTTTGAAGGCAGAGAGCATTTTGTGCAATAATGCCCGATTGCGGCCCCGTACTCGTAAGAAAAATATTCAAACCTAAAGCTCTCTGAACCTGACCTGACACTGTCCCCTCCCGGAAAAACAATGCTCGCTGGGGGCACGGCCTGCCATCTAAAGTCGCGGCAGGGTTTGTAAACTGGGGTCCCGGAAGATAAAAACATCGCAAACAAGCTGCAGATTGAAAAGTTTATCGAAAAGGGTCACTGACCTCTCGTCGCAGGCGCAGTGTGACATTGCGTAAAAGTTCCAGTTGAACAGTCCGAATCTGCTGGTGAACGGTGGAATTATCATTGGACAGTGGTCGTGTTCACGACAGCAACTATCGAACCGGGCATAGACACCGAGGTCAGAGTAGGTCTCGGTGTCGTTGGTGATCCCACACCACTTGGTTCCAGGGAAGCGACTCATCTTCTTCCCTCGGTCGAACAGAGAGGTCGACTTGATGCCGCTGCGCCTGAAAAAACATTTATGAGTTGCTCATAAAGTCTAATTGTGCCGATGTCTACACTGTAAGCTCAAGGTTGCCGTTTTGAGCACATTTTTATCACAGATTAGATGGCGCAGTGGTACTCTTCGAGAACTTATTCTTGAAACGTTTTTGAAACACTGCGTTTTGATCACTGCGTTTGCCAGTTTTCCTCAAGGTTTTTTCTTAAAGAACAAACACACCTTTTGGCTTTTTTATTCCGAACACAACGAATACAAGCCGATGCGTGTTGTCTAGATAGCCCGCAGACGAGATTGTCCGGCGTTCCGATTTTCCGACGTCGAGATTTTCCGCCGTCACGATTGTCCGACGTCGCGATTGTCCGACGTTCCGCCATCACGATTGTAAAACATGTTTCGTTTGTCCGCTACTATTATTTCGGACAAACGCGACAGCGGACAATCGCTACGGAGGACAAATGCGACGGGAACTTGAAAAAACCGTGGCAAATGATTATTAGCAATAGCGTCAGAAGCAATCGAAGGGATCGGCAGTCAAATTTGAATTCCACGCGCAACTCTTGATTTTTCCGATATGACTCACTTGAGGGGGATAAATTCCTCTGTCTTTATTTGTTGAACTTTCCATACAAAAGTTTGAAAATCTTGAATGAAAAAAATCTCGAAAAATCTTGAAAACAAAATCTTGAAAAAATCATTAAAAACGAAAGTTGAAATTCATGTATTTTGTGCAATGAAACAGGGGGAATATTCCCCGGTCACTTTCCGTCAATTTGGCGAACCTGAAAAAGTACCTGATGCACACTATCTATATTTTTCTTCTATTGTCAAATTGACTTGCAGTTGTGAAAAACAGTGCCAAGCATGACTTCCTGGCCCTGTAAAATGGTTTCAAAAATCAACATTGCAATAAGCCGGAAGCGACGGTGTATCTGTCGCACTGGCTGTGGAAAGAATCATGATGGCGGAGCATATCGGAAAAGCCTTCCGGTTCCCTTTTTTCGCCATTCGCCAGAAGGCGGCTAATGAAGCCATTATTCTGAAAAAAAACGTGGAGCATGACAATGCATTAAATAGGGCCATTGTGTCGCGTATAATAAAAGCCAACACTTCGGGACAGGGTGTTCGTCCTGTAGGTCTGCTCTGTGAAGAACTGCCGATGAGCATGAATAAATTTGCAAGAAAACAATTGCCAAATTTATTTCCTTCATCAGAGGTCAATTAGAGTTTTCATTCAAACGACGAAAATCGAAAATATTATTGAAAAAATATTCAAAAAAAAAAAATGAATGTCAATAAAAGAATCCTTTTTTCAGGTTCTGAGTAATTATGGAGGTTGGGGACAGTGCATCGAACATATCAAGTTGCCTACCTTTTTTCCCGCAATGATCATCCGTACAAAGTTAGGATTGCACCCGCCAAGAGAGATGTTGGAAAATTTTCCTTTATCAACAGAACTTCTGATGATTGGAACAAGCTCCCGAACTCAATTTTCAAACCCCCTTAATTAAAAGTCGAAATCCTCCGAGACAGAATTACTCGCTCATTGCATCCCATCACTCAGACATCCCATCACTGAAGGTCTTCGAGTTTGTAATGTTCACACCTGAAAAGGTGATATTTTCAAACATAATACAGGCATAGGCCTGCCTACATCTTTGTTGTCCTTGTCGATATTGTTTTTTCTATATTTTGGCGCTGATTTCCATAATTATTTTCCTTTATTGATTGACGAATTGATACCTATGCTTGTAGTTTTGTACAGTGGAATGTATGAAAATGGGGCAACCCAAAAATACAGAAAATTTGATTGAAAATGAATGTCAATAAAATATTTTGTGAAATATTTTGCATGGATATTTTGCATATTTTGCATATTTTGCAAAATATTTTGCACACAGCTTCGATGTTTTGGCGATGCAAATTTCTGCGAGACAAGAATTAAAGTAGACAGCTGAAAGTTTGAAACCCGTTCCGGAATCTTTGGAGCGGCCACGCATTTCCATGATGGATTCGACGAATATCGAAAAAGGAAGGAATCAAACAAAAGAGAACAAAAGTTCAGCGGTTCGAAGCAACGGGTTCAAAGCTCGCAACGGCATCAAATTGACCATTCGTTACCGAAATTGACCTTCGTCTGGGGCATGTGGCCGTATTCCCCAATGCAACTCACCCCAAGTTCCACTCAATAGCCAATTCAATGGATAGGTATATTTGTGTTGCAAACATTTCATTTCTCTGCACAACGGATATTCCCTTTCCATTGTTACATTGAAAGATGCATCCGTCTGTTGAATTGGACATTCAGTTGAACCTGAGGATGAGTTGCAATGGAGTTGCAATGGATTTAGGATGTATTGAAGGTGGCACACCATGTTGAGGTGTTACCCTCATTCTTGACCTGACGAAAAAATGAAAACGTGAAGTGTATTTCAGTGATATTGGGCGTGTCTTTTGATGACTCTCCAAGATTTCCAATCAGGGTGATGAAAATGCACAGATCAGGGCTGGACAATCGGACTCAAGGGAACAGGGGACGTTTCTTCACATATGAAGGGAACGTTGCCGCCTGCATGTCCCGCTAAATGAAATGACGACCCCAAATAAAATTAAACTTACAATGCATCCACGTCGGAAATGTCAGCAGGCTTCCTAACATCCTTGGAAACAATTATTGCGGTGGCAGGATTCACGCCAGGTTCACGTTTGACACCACCGAGGTCAACAGGCATGCCACCCGTCGAGAAGTCCTGACTGGCATCGTTCCTGGGAATTTCGGTGAGGTAAGTTGCAACGCTGATCAGGATAAGTGGGAAAATCTGCCTCATGTAAGTCTCGGCCAAATGTGATATGGGGAAGATTTTCCGAATATTCATCTTGATTTTCGTTCGAGATGCCGCTTCTTCGAGGAATTGATGGTTGCCCCTTCATTGAGGGCACATCCCCGATGTTGAAGCACTGCGTCCACAAATTCAGACACACCACTTCAGGATTATGATCCTCTGCTTCTGTCAGTGAGCACCTGCTCCGAGTGAGAAAAGTCAGGACATGTCCATCGTGCGACTAGCTAAGAAAAAAGACAACACACGAGTAAATACAGGGTTCCCACAACTTTTTGAGATTTCATTTCCCTGACTTTCCCTGACTTTTGTCAACCCATTTCCCTGACTTTCCCTGACCTTTGCCGAGCCGTTTCCTGACCAAACTGAAGGAAAATGTAGCTTCCAAAATTGTGTTGCTTTTGCTTCAAAGCCCACCGCAGGTGTTACGGTGTCTGAGGCAGGAAGAAATTTACAAATTTAAGTGTTCATTTTGGCCTCAAAATTTCATTTCTAGATCATTTTCAGGCTCACGGGATCCTGATGATCCATGTGAACCTTTGCAATTTTCCCTGACTTTCCCTGACTTTTCGCATATTTTTGGGCATTTCCCTGACTTTCCCTGACTTTTGATTCATTTCCCTGACTTTCCCTGACCTCGCCTGACTTTCCCTGACTGTGGGAATCCTGTAAATACCTCGAAGAAAAGTTTGCTTTTGTCTGGGAAATACGCAAAGAAAATGGACGAGTCAATGTCTCCAAGGAGAGGTTTTTGTCGTGGAGAAGATGCACAGAAAATGTTTTTTGCCTGGAGTAAAAAACAAATTCCAATCAGAATAAAAGTTTTATCTGGAGAAGATGCAAAGAAAAAATAGAGCAAATGCCTCGAAGAAAAATTTGGTTTTGCCTGGAGAATACGCAAAGATAATTTTCGAGTGGAATGCCTGGAAGAAAAGTTTGATTTTTTGTCTGGAGAAGATATGAAGATAATTTTCGATTAAATACCTCTAAGGCCGGAGAGATCTCCGCTCCGATGCTTTTTTAAAACCACCGGTGAAAGTTGCGGATATCCACGTTTTCGAGGGGAAGAGATCGATAATATCCTCAACTGTCTCCGGTGGTTTTGAAACAAGCAACAGAGATCTCTCCGGCCTAAAAGATTGTTTTTGGCTGGAAAAGACGCAAAGATTCCACCCGAATAAAAGCCTCGCAAGAAAAGTTTGATTTTTGGCTGGAGAAGCCGCGAAGAAAAAAAAATCCTCGGAAATGTCTGAAGAAGACGAAACGGCTGTTTTCACCATTTTCACCAAAGTTTGCAGAAGAAATTGGAATTGGGTACACGGTAGCGGTGCAGCCTGCAGGCTCACAAATCACTGATTCCTGGTTTCAGCAAAGCGCGTGTTTGTGACTTGTGTTCGTTTTTCAAACCGCCAAAACGTGTCAACCAATTGCACGTGTTATGCTCTCTGTGATCCGGTTCTACGTACCACGGGCGGCCAAAAGCACCGCGCAGAAACACCACCAACACATTGAAAACCTTGTTTCACAGTTCCAGCCAATGGCTCTTGCAGGCATCAGAACAAAACCGAGCGACACTGCACAACTGGAATTACGAATATTATTGATGAGCCCCACATGCCGCGGGATGTGTTTCAACTTCAGCACAATCGTGTTCTCACGTTGTGCTCCTGCAAACATATCGACACATCATCTTCGAAATGATGTGCATGGCGAACCCCAACCCCATCCAATATCTGCGAGAGTCGTTCGTTCAGCACAGCAGCCACATGAACGCCCGACCGGTGATTTGCAAGCGTCTGCAATCACCCATCGCTCCACCGGAAAACACTTCTGCGAGCTTGTGCTCAACCTGCGAAATAGCGGGAGAGTTCTCTCCCTCTATTTCACTGGGCTCAACACCTAACTTTTGAAGTTCAATGAAGAGTGTTGCTTTTGAAGTTACAGTTTTCGCATGCATCCTGCCTTTTGATGGTTGCAATTCGCTTGAAATCACTCTCCCTGCCCGTCCTGGTATTCCAAAGCGAGATGCGCCAACACAGCAGAGGTATACGAATGCACTGTTCAGCAGATCATTTTTGTGAAGCCATAATAAAACCCAACCTCCATAACCCAACCTCCATAAAACCGAACCTCCCAACCTCATTGTGTATTGCACAGAGCCGATAGTGAAAAACTGAAACCAAACCATAAGTTCCTGCCGTTCTTTCGATCTTTTTGAGAAAACTGCAAGAGATGTCAAGATTTCAGATAAAAAAAAGGATTTTGCTGGGCGTAAACATGTGTCAAATCAATAACTAATGTCAACAGGTTCGAGGCCTTCCAGGCAGAAGGCATCGAACCAGACCTGTTGAGGCCTTCCTCTATAGTTCTTTGAAATTCAAGTGGTGCCACAAATAGGCTAATTTTGGAAAAAGTTCAAACCAACTTTTCAATTTGGGGAGTGAGAGGTTCCTGCTGGGGGATGGCTGGCTAATCTCAAAATGCTCCTAGCAATGGCCTAGTTCTATACCTACATCAAGTTTTAAAATTAAAAAAAAGACAAACCGACACACACAATGTACCCATTGCACTGGCGTCGACTCATGCGCTTGTTGAAATTTTGCAAAAAAAAAAGTCCCCTCAGAGGTTTAAAGCATCCGTGTCACCAAGAGGTCACAGTCTAACGCTTGTGTAGTGTGTTGCAATCTGGCACTTTGATTTCTGCTGCAAGAAAAAAGAAAGGGGTTATGTCTTAAAAATATAATGTGTTCGATATTCTGTATGGGGTTAAATGGGAGTATCCCCACCCCGCCCACTCCCCCACGGGTACCTCCCTACCACTCACATGTCCCGTCATTCTGTATGGTCCCAGACGGGCACTCCCGATGTACAGGTCGTCCCAGAAATGTGCGGACTATTGCTGCGAACATTATTGGCCGCAGTGGAATCAGCGCTGGAAATGTTGAAGTCACGCACGTTGATGAGTGTGTGTTTGGTATCCGGGAAGCGCGATCTGCTGTTGGGACCCTCGCCCTTCCGCTGGGACCCTCGCCCGGCGCCAGGAACCCTCGCCCTTCAGAGCCAAATGTGAAGCAATCAATTGCGCAATCAACGCGATCATCGGGCGTTCCGGAATACGGTCAAGCTTTCAGCCTGCGTTTTCCGTCCAAGGTACCCGACCGCGCCCTAGGGTTTACCCTGTGTCCTCGTGAGGCCAACGCCGTGAAACCGCATGGTTCGCGACAACACATTTGAATAGCAGGGCTCGAGAAACCTCAAATTCAGGCCGACGAATGCTTGCTCAATGAACCTTCGGATCGAATGCGAACAGGGAAATGGCGATGCAGATGAATCTGCGGACGCCCTGTGCATAGCGAGGTAACAAAATTTGCATCGGGATTTTGCAAATCGCACGGAGCCGTGAGGCGGCATTAGAGAAATGAAGGATTACACAGGTGCGATTTCTATGTCTCTTGTACTGAATCCTCAGAAATCTCAGTCAATTAATAGATGTCATTCTGAGATAATGCGAGTTGAAAAACGTATCACAAGGCCAGAACTGAAAAAGGCCAGAACTGAAAAAGGGATCTGCACCAGATTAGGAGTTGAAAAGCATGGCCACAATTGCAAGAATAAACTGAAAACCTTATGAACTCACATTTTTATCACTTGGCCTGATCTGTCCAGATATGGCACGGCCAATTATGGGTTCTCTGTAGGAAAAAATTCGCACTTTTCTCACAGTCGTTTTGGTGGACCGTTGCGAGAGCGAAGGACCACATGTTAAATGAGTCCCCAGAGAATAAAGGGAAAAGATCAATTTTCGATAAAATGTATTAAACGGTTGTGTCTCGCGTCCGTGGGTAAAAGATTAAGACTGCCATCCCTGTTCATTAAAAAATAACCTCATCGCAAAGCGAAGCTCAGGCCAGCATATGGGTTATCCCGCTTGTGCCATTCTGTGGCTCGTATACCTACCTGGCCGTCGATGCTCTTCGAGTGGGCTCGCATTCCATG
>JASGXE010013338.1:0-12656 GCA_030068105.1 Sinentomon sp. SZTP_YWyxl
TATGGCCAATCGATGCAATTTAAAATCGAGGCATTGATTTCACTGTGAGAACTAAGCGTGTTGTGTTATTTTCTCTCATATCTATGTATCGCGTTTTGGGAATTAGGTGATATCAGATCCCACTTTAAAGGATTTCGCTAAAAATTTAATCCGATTTAAAATTGAAAAAAAGCTATTTCTCTGAAGTCAAGTAATCGATCCAATCATAGCTTATAAAATCTGTCATTTGAATGATTGAAAGATTAAAAAACTGACTTTTCAATTTCATAATCTCATACCTATGCGGCTCCATCCTGGGTAATCGGCATTTATCCCGTTTGACATCTTTGTGCGCTGCTAGAGCAGTGAGATGCTGCCGGCTTAATACCAGCTCAGAATACACGCGCCTGAAAAGGTCCTGCAAACTGCAAGGTCAGGATTTTGTGGATTTTGAAAGACAGAACACCCGTCTGTTATACTACGTACGTATTCGCCGATATTTTCTGAAAAAAAAAATCGGCTGTGAATGTGATCATCGGGAAATTGAGGTCCATCCATTTCTGGATCACTATTCGGCCGATTTTTCTAACCTTTAAAAATTCTGGTGTATTTTCAACGTTTTCGAATGGGTTTACTTTTTCTCGCCATAGTCTCGCTTGTGCTTATACGATGCATCATAGGTCCTTCCTCTCTCTGCATGCTCTTTTACAGCGGACCAAGCTCACAATCCCACACCGTCTATTGGTCGTTTTTTGGTGCTTTTGATTATTTACACGCGAGGGCTAAAATTAGTGTTGCGGTTTTGACCCGAATAGCAAGTCCTGGTGTCACATTCCCGTCAAAAAACGAAAACCCTTCGGGAGTGGAATTCTCTGCCCAAAGACTCTCGTTTGATCAGAAATTCTCCTGCTAGTGGTTAACTCCATCTAATGTTCTCATTTTGTATTGCTTGATAATTTTTGCCACATACTGAATTTGGAAAGCGTAAATGCCATCCTGGATTTTCGCTCCACATTCATGATCACCATGCACATGATGGAAAATTGATTCTCCTGGACTCTAGGCACATTTTTGATGTTCTAGCGATGATCATCCAAAAGGAACTTGCAATGGGAAAAAGAGCTTCCCCTTTTGTCTGGGGCCTTGGTCCTGGCAGCAGCCGTTTCTCGTCTGTAATTTGCACAAACCATATCCACTAACATGAATAGCCTAGTTAAAAAAGATCTTGAATATACCTCACAAGTTGAGCTGCCTAAGTGAATAAGTGAAGTAATTTCCGGCTCAATTTTCGACGCAACGGCGCGCCACGTGCCGCATTAGGATTACTTTCCAGGTCGTTTAAATCTCTGTCATTTATGATGCCCATTCAATGATGCTGATAGGACTGTGACTAAATCATCGCACTAGAGGAGACAAAGTTTAAATTTTCCTAACCTATACGCATACACAATGCCACTTTCAAAATATTGTTGACTATATGTTTGTGTCGAGCAGGCTCTGAATGTTTTATTTCAATATTTAAAAAAAGTGGTATGGTGTGGTGTTACGTAGGGAGATCAAAAAGTTCCGAGCTTTACCAATTTCCCCATTTCCAAAGTGATTTGTTTTATTTTTATTCCATAGTTCCATCCTTCTGTAATTCCTGGTCAAAGTTTGATTGATTTCTGTTCATGCATTCCCGAGGAATCTGGCTTTCTGTGTTATGGTCTCAGCTTTTTGAAAATTCGCAATTTGGAACAACATTTTGTCATCAAATTTTTGACATTTGAACCAATTCCACCCATGTGTTTTCCATCCGTCTGTTTCCCAAGACAAATTGCTCCACTCTTCTGTTCTCCTCTCTGAAGAGGAATTTTCAGGCTTCCCGGCTCCAGGGATCATCTTCCAAGGAGGAATAAAAGAATAAAACGACTTGTGGTCATGTTCGCGCAAAAACGCAGAGAATCGTATGCTGCTTCCAACACCCTCTGTTCCAAGTAGGTACCTATTCGTCCTTTCACCGTCTTTGACCTTTCGCGCTGCAGGATCCCCTGCCATATGATTGGAGCACCACTCCGAAGCAGCATCGCACAATTCGCTCATTGAGCTTCTTGGACTCTGGCCCAGATGATCAATGTTGTTCAATCGCAAATACTGTGAAAGCGCCCAAATGCGGTTCCCTTTAGCCATCCAATGGTGCGAAAAAAGCCACCGAGGACCGTTCCCGTGCCCTTATATATGTGCTCCAGAGCCCCTTTCGTGAAAGAGAAATCTAAACCAATCAAAATTTATGACAAAAATTAGTTCCGGTCAAGTTCGCATGCATCACGGTGAGACGAACTTGTTGCACGCAGGTATTTGGCAGTATGGGCTTTTTCGTTGAAATGTTTGGGCGCCTGAAAAGATATGACATGGTGGGTTTCCTGTTAACAGGTGCTGTGGTCAGGCAACTGACGGACTTTTCGAGGACCTTCGTTTTTCTGTTGAGAAATTTTGACGTCTCATTGACTCTTGCCTATGCGCCACCTTTTTTTGTAGGCTTTACAATTATACAAGGTGAGTCACCTCGAATGTTGGTTTTTTTATCGCAGTTTCCGCGAAAGCGGCTGCCCCCACAATTGTGGTGCAATGCAGGTTTTGGGGCCTGGTTCTCTTGCGCTTCGTTTGATTCCATTCGGTTCTCCCAAATTGACACCCCCACACCCTTTCTGGCCGGAAGGATAGTTATGGTTGTTTTCTATGCTGCGCATTATCTCCGGAACTGCGTGCTTCGGAGGTCCATGGTTTAAATTACAAAGTTGTTCATTTCCGGGATCTGAAGGCACCAGAAGTGATCCGACTCAAATCCATCCCTTGGCTTCCGTTTTAGGGGTGGTGTTCTGCGGGAAGGGGTAGAGAGGTTGGAGGGGCGTTTTTCAGCAGGCATGCGTTCTTCGTGTCTCGGATGATGGGGTCTGAGACCTCAGTCTTCTTGCGATTCGGTGAAGCCACATTTTGGGGTGTCTGAAGGGGTGCACGGGTGGTTATGGAGATATCTCCGTTTTCGCGGAAATTGCGATCGAAAAAACCAACATTATTATTATTATTATTTATTATTATTGCATTCAATACTGTCACAAGGTTAATGGTGACAGAACGTAGAGCAGAACTCCGAGTCAAAAACACAAACAAACATCAAACAAGCAGGCAACAAAACAATAGCAGGGCAGATACCAGAAGTCACTAAATTAAAAATGGGCAAGTGGTGTGACGCCCAGGGATGTCAGAGTACGAGAGATGATGTGTGAGGCAGGGGGCAGACTATTCCAGTCTCGGATAGTCCTGGGAAAGAAAGAGTTAAAAAGAATGTTTGTCTTGGAAATTGGAGAGCTATGAGAGAGCCCGTTATCTGTCCGGCGCTGAATAGGCTTGATAAAATAAGCAGACGGGAGACAAAAATTCACGGAGTGAGTAACTATGTCTTTGAAAAGATTTAGCCTATGTTCCTTACGCCTGCTAGCCAGACAGCCTAAACCAAGATCTTGGAGAAGTCGGGTGACACTGACAGTCCTTGAAAACGATCCTGTTATAATCCTAGCTGCTCTCCTCTGAACCATTTCAATCTGCGCGATTTCACCCTGCAAAACAGGATCCCACACGGCCGATGCGTACTCGATTATGGGCAAAACAAGTGATAAATAAGCCTTTAATTTGGCTTTTTGCGAAGAAAATCTCATGTTTCTGTTGACGAAGGCGAGTGTGCTTCTGGCCTTACTGCAAATGGAATTTATGTGGTCTCGCCAAGTCAAATTTTGGTTAATCACAACCCCCAGATATTTGAAGCGAACAACGTTTTCAATGGGTTGGCTATTTATATTATAGTGAACAACTTGCATGATGGGACTTTTATGGCACCTAGAAAATATCATAGCCTTGCTTTCGTGTTGATTTCCATACCCCAGACGTCACACCAATGAGAAACCTGGTTGAGATCCGACTGAAGGAGGTGGGAATCATCTGGAGAGTTAACGACTCTGTAGAGTACAATGTCATCCGCGAACATTCTAATGGAAGAGGAAAGATTATTTGCAATGTCATTGATGTAGATCAAAAACAAAAGTGGACCTAATACACTTCCTTGCGGAACACCAGAGTTGACATTCGATTCGGCAGAAGTAATATCTTGAATGGAGACCTTTTGAGACCGATTTTCAAGAAAATTATGCAGCAATTTCAGAATAAAAACTGGAAATTTAAGATTTTTCAATTTCAACAGGAGTTTTTCGTGGGGAACAAGATCAAAAGCCTTCTTTTAAGATTTTTCAATTTCAACAGGAGTTTTTCGTGGGGAACAAGATCAAAAGCCTTCTTTAAGTCGATGAATATCGCATGTGTTGTGAAACCACTGTTCATATTCACTGTTAACATTCGAGATAGCTCACCCTGTATTGAGCATTATTTATTAGCCCATGGACCTATTCATACTAGAAAATCCTCTTGGCCACACAGATCAGGCATCTGCGTAGAACCTATATTTCTGATTTGACGGCTCTTACTTAATGGGCTTTTTCCTTGAAAGAGGGCGATTTGCTAGGGATGAATTGACGCGAATGGGGCGCACGACGCCGCGAGTGACAACCACTGCATACTGTCGTTATTCATGTCCTTTTCATTCAGAATTAATGCTGAAATCAGGCTATTAGAGACAGAGATACTGCGTCCATTTCCGTAGAAAGTAATAGACGTCTAAATAAACCAAAGCGTTAACGGCCGCTAATTGATTCCGCGGTTTGTTTACGCTACCGCAGCAGGGGACGCCCAATACAGCTCCTACACTGACACAAATATGCCATAAGCGCTCAAACGTTCCAAAGAGCGTTTTTATTGAAACACCTTTTTTCCTCTTCTCTCACCCATTTTTCACCCTACGAAATCATGAAACTTTCCAATAGTCGCCGTACACCACAAACAGCAAGATGAAGTGCAAATTCCTTTTTCTATCAGTGTATGATATAAGGACAGTATAAATTCAGTTTTTAAAATAGCCTACTGCTATCCTGATCCCTGGGCTCATTAATCACAAATCACAGGACAATTTAGTTCATACGCTGACCGCAAACTGCGGGAGAGTATGCCCGCCTCAGGAGGTTGGGTGGAACTTTGCGAGACAGGCCCACCAATGCATCGCATCTTGTGACAAGAACAGCAATTATCGGCTCTCGAAACCATTCAATACGCGCCCTATCTGAATTATTACAAGTGTATACCTCTTCAATTGCTGGACCTGCACACGCAGTCGTTGTCAATGACAACCTGATACATCAGGTTTCAGATGTACCGGCAAACAGCGGGAAATCTTTTGTCTGATGTGTGCTGAGCAGCAACTCACAGTTCACATTTGCCAATACGTCGTCGGGACCACAGCTGATCATCACGAGCAAAAGCATGTCATGTCACACGATCTGACCACTAGGTATAACCGTCAGCCGAAAGGCAATCTGTCCGTATGAGACACAACCATGATCTTGTGATCAATATGTTTCCATTGAATGCATCATTATCGGAAGGTGTTGCTCTTCTGAAAGGCGCAAGAACGTCGTATCTCTCTCCGACGTCTCTCCGACGTCCGCCACTCATAGGAAATTTACTCGAACTTGATATACAGCTCGGAACGTGCAAGTAAAGGCAACTTTGCTCGGATGTGGTTCCTCTGCAAGCCCTTTAGGTACACGTACATTTAAAGATTTTCGTGCTCTCTCGATGTACGAAGAAGCAGATTCCAGAATTCTTCGTTTGAGCAGTTCTACGGACACATGTGCATCTGCACAACGTGTGCTTTTATCGATGAGTCCCATAACGTGTGGCCTAGTTTGATGGATGTGGCCTTATTTCGATAATTTCATGCCAAAAAGCTGCTAACACCAACAGATTGCAACAGACAAAGCCCGTTCCAACTGTGAGCCCATATGTTTGGGGGATTGAAGAAGTCGGAGTGTCAGTGCCATTTGGTTTTACACCAGTGTAGTCCTCGACGCAAATCTCTTCTGAAATCTGGAAGGTTCGCTGCTGCTGTTGGTGGGCCCAATTTTGACAATATACCTAGGCCGTTTTTGCGAGCCGTGAGAGCCCAGAGGGATTGGGATGTGAAGCGCGTACTAGGCGGAATAGATGGCAGTATCACAAAACGATACGAACAGTATGTCTGTTCTGCAAAACCATGGTGGAGAACTTCTGATATTGGCGAATAGATTCTATACTTATTATGACACCATGAGTTAACAAACTATTTCATATAGTTGGCGTTGGGTAAAATGACTAAAAAATATGACTGGCAATACGGTACGGGTATGCAGTATATCTGCCATGCAGGAGAACTCACCAATATGGAGGCGAACAGATACTTGTGAATGAGTTTATGGCACTCCAAATAAATAAAAACGTCCGCGAAAGTTTTTACTGACTGCGGCAACATTTTACTGAAATCTCTGAAATTCTTGCACTGTATTCGAGTTCACAGTGTAGGCATTAGAACGCTGACGAAAAGCGGGCCAAATTCAACGAGAACAGCCGATCTCGAAACGGAAGAAGGCCCAAACAAAAAAGTAATTTTTTACAAATGGAACAAAAATGGTCGTAAAATGAAATCACAAAGGGAACAAAGGGCCCATTCTCTGTTGTAGATCCAATCCCTTCCGATTTGTCCGTCATTTAGAAAGAATTGCCGCTTCGAAAGAGAGCGGGCTGCGACAATTTGTACATGGTCTTTCAAATATCTTGGGACAAATGCCAAACATTGCATGCTTCCAACACAGTTGTTCGGAACACGTTTCGCCCAAACTCAATAGAAGTCATCGTGGATCGAGTGAGCTCGTATAATCCTGCTGGATCCAAGCTTGGATTTCATGCATCGGTCACTTGTCTCCTTCCTCGAGGGTTAAGTTTGCTGACCTCCAGAAATTTTAACGCATTTCTTGGAAATTGGCTGCTGTAGTCTATCTAGTTCCCCACAGAAATCATTCTCTGGCCTGCAATGACCGCGTTCAAAGTGTTATGCTTTCGGAGGTGCTTTCGGCGATGACATTTTTCTTGGTCTGCTCATTAACCGGCATGTCCGTCTGTCGTGCATTTTGTCCAATTGATGACACGTGCCATGTGTGTTCCCGTATGGTTTAACAGAAGTTCTCTTGAATGTCACCACATTCAACCCAAAAAGAGAACTCGATCGGCGACCGATTAAAAATAATTTAAAGGCTGATCCAACAGGGCTGATAGCTGGTGAGGTGGTTAATGCAGCTATATTGTTGGCGTATGTTGGACCACAATAATGTTATTGCCTTTAATCGGACCTTCATAAGGTAGCTGTTTAATGGAACTTGCATCACCGACACTGTGTTTGCCACATCACATAAAATCCACAAATTCTGTCAAATTAAAAGAATGCAGGTGAAACAATTTGCGTAGGTATGGTGCGAAGGTGACCGGTGACTGTGGCAGAACGAACTGCGAGGTAGAAGTGGACTGAGGCAGAATTTTTGCATTTTTGGAGGTTGGTTTTTTTAATTTCTGCGGGTTAGGTTAGGTCAGGTTAGGTTAAGTTAAGTTAGGACAGGTGTAAGCTACCACTTCCATGCAAAAACTCCCCCCAAAACTCCATCCTTTGTCCAATTCTACCTCAGTCCACTTCTGCCTCAGTCCACTTCTGCCTCAGTCAGTTCAAACCCAGTCCCCCGATCCGTGCGAAGCCCAAGCCAATTTAGTTCCGCCGTGGCTTTGTCAAGCGCAGAGCTGAAACCGTATCGGGAAATTGAAGACACCTTGTCAAACACATATCGGCAGAAAACGATGGGAAGTAGGACTATAATGGAGAGAAAAGGAGATATAAACTTTCCAATGCTCTTTTTCCATGATGAGTAATTCCAGGACCACAAGAAGAGGAAAACTAACATCGCAAACCGGATTCGCCTATCTTTCCATTTCCATTGTCTACTCCGGAACAATTTGGGACTTCCGCCAGAAGATGGAGCCATTTTAGGCCTGAAAAATGTCTATTTTGGCTCCTCGTCCATAGCGTCAGCCCGCCTGCCCGCCTTAGGCCATTTTAGTGGCGGCAGTAAAAAATCTCTGCAAGGAAAAGAATTCACTTTAATATAATAAGTCAGTAATAATAAAATTATCTAATGCAGCAAGTAAAATCCACAATTTACTGCCGACTTGACGTCAATCGCAGTGGGCGTGTCGGATTTCTGAAAGGGAGGCGCACCCTTGCAGAGATCTTCCCAGGAAGTTTATTTTGCTTGACATGAATAAAATTCACTTACGCGCTAAGAGGAAAAAAAGGCAGGGCGAGACAAAGTTGTCCTATATGCTTTCCCACGTAGCAGCGACGAGACTTTCCTTGCGCAGACAGAGGAAGAATTATCTTTGCAGTGATTATGCTTGAACTCAAATACTTTCAGGAAGGTGGCTTTTAAAATGACTTCTGTACGAATTCATTTGCCTGCAAAGGTAGAGGAACAATATATGTATGATCATGATGGCCGCAGTTGCCATGTATGGCGCTCATGGCTTAGAAGGGTTGGTGGAAACAGTGACGATGCTGCAGCGGAAATTGGTGAGTTTTTTCTTGCAGCAACCATGATATTCGGTCGTATGCACCAAAGCCACTAACCCTAACGCTAAACCTAAGCTTGAAAAAAGTTAATTCCACATTCAGATGCACCTTTCTCAGCGATGGAAAAGGAATACTGTTGTGCACAGAATTGAAATTTTCCAACAGATTTCAACACAAAAAATTTCCATATGTAAAGAACTCTGTTGGAAAATTTGATTTCTGTACACAACAGCGCTTTTCCATCGTTCAGGAAGGTGCATCTGAACATATGGAATTGACTTGTTTCAAGCTTAGGATTAGGGTTAGGGTTAGTACCTAAGTGGCTTTGGTGCATACGACCGATTATGTTTACCTATACGTAAAACAACCGTTAACCGTTGGCATCAAAGAAGTATATAGGTTGCTTATCTACTTTCTTTGGTTGGCATTTATACTGAGGTGGCTCGGCCATTCTTCTGCAAATGAATTTGAATAATTCCGGGGATTCAAGCTTGGATAGGTCGCAAGCTTGTATTGTTATAGTTGAAAAGTTAACAAGAAGAGTTGTATAGCAAGTTTGAATAGGTTGCGAGGTTGGATAGCAAGCTTGGATAGGTATACTCGTATAGTAGATAGGATAGGTAGCAAGCTAGGATAGGTATTAAAAGTGCCAGGAGTGAGGCCGCCGACAAGTTTTGATTGAAATTTCACCATATCCTTTAACATCAAGTTTTATTTCCCATTTTCTGTTCTTCTCTGCCTTCGTTAATAATTAATACAGGGCTTCTGGAAATTTAAATTTCATTCTTCAATTTTGTCTATTCTCTGCCCATGCACCCATTATCTTTTCGCAAAATTCTTTCTTTCTTAGCAACACACCACAGGATGCTCTGATTCATGAACTGCTGTAAGTCATGAATCTCAGCTGAGTTGCGGTTCAAAATGCGCAACTGCAAGCGCAACTCAAAAGCACAAGAGCAAGAAAGTCAGCAAGGAATGACTCGAATCGGACCACGATGAAGAAGACAGAGAAACCGCGATTATTGGTCACAACTCGTATACCGCGAAGAAGATTGCCGACTTCTGGAGTGTTCAACTGAGCCAAGCAAAGTCGCAACCAGAAAATCGATGGAGAATCCAATGCTCGCAAGGAAAATTCATTCGAGCCATCAAGGGGCCAGACCCGGTGACCTTAAATAGCCGTTTTTCTTCTCTCCCCAGGTTGATGAGTCCGAGTTACAGCCATGTCACTGCGGCCAAAAACGTCTAGAAACTTCGTCCTTTCAAGAAACATAGTTATGGAGAGTCAGCGTGAAATACTTCAACTGGCAAGACAGGCAGGATCGGGACACTTTTTCCGATATTCACAGGTTGCCCCAATGAACCAGTCAAATTCGTGATCTTCGCTTGAGATTCAAATGTCCGCCGACTGGAGAACAAACTAGTTCCCATGCATGCTGAGATGGAAATCTGTCATCTCACACTCCTGTGGCAAAATCAGGGATTCGAAATGCGAGGGCAGAGCCATAGTCTCAGTTGATTCTTCATGGTGCCGAGCTCAAGATCATGTTTCACACCGTGAACGACATCCCCTGCAGCCACGATCGTCGGAAAATGATTTCTCCTATTGATATACCCTTTTCGCAGGAATTGATCAGCTCGTACGAAAAACAGGACCAGATATAGTCAAGATTAATGTTTGCAAAATTCCTTGAGAGAAGACAAGGGAAGATTTGTGAACAGGAGAATTGGCAATTGCTTAGAGCTCAAGGGTCACATTTAGCCTTCGATGCCTCGAAATGGGGAGTGGTGTATTCTTGGACAATGGGAAAGTATCGCCGAGGAGCATATCTGGAGACATCTGACAAGAACTACATCAACGAGGCTGGGGCTGTTCTGGTTACTACAACAAAAATATACCAACAGCGAAAATTTGTCTGAATTAACGAATGCCATTTAGATTCAATTGCTGAACAGCATTATCCGGATGTTATCTTATACCGAGAGTCATGCTGCCCCATAGTTCTTGACACACACTAATGGTGCCGCTGGTCAGATTAGGAATTTTAATTTCTACTGCAAATCCGTCGAGTTGGCGCTCCCACAAAATTTTTGCCTGGTGTAATGGGGGGGAAATGTGGTGTGGCCAGTGTGACGCACGTGGAAGTGGATTTTTGCGGTGATGGTCGTGTATGGGACTGGTTTGCAACGTGAATGGAGACATTGAAGGGGACCGGTTTTTGGTGAGGAAGGTGGCAAGTTTTTGAGCTTTTGCAGCTCATCCACGACCGTGGGTCTGGTGCAGTGGCTGGATCCGGGAAAGGGAATATAGACGTGCGTGAATGGAGCGTTAACTCGTGAACTTTGGTGGCCGTTCTGCCTGAGGTGAACGACCACGGGGGTTGATCACTGACGACAGGGTGTGCAAAAAGGTACGAACGGTTGAAGTGCACGCCAGAGTGGGCCAAGAGTGAGCATATGAAGTGACGGGACTAAAAATTAATTTATTGATGACAATCGGTCCTTCACTACACTCTCCGAAGAAAGGGATCAAAATTTGACCCAAACCACTGGGTCAAAAAATATTGGGTCAAATGCACCAAATGTTGGGTCAAAAATTGACATATTCGTTGGGGTCAAATTGACCAAAAGTTGGGTGATTTTTCGATTGAAATAAAATGGTAGTTCTTCTGAATTTTTTCGCTCACTGACACATGAAAAAGGTTGATAATCTGCAAATCCACAATTTGTATGCAGTGGTGTCAAATGTGTCGGCATTTTGCGGCCTGACAACACGCATGAATTTTTTACCCAATATTGGTTCAAATATTTGACCCAAAGATGAGTCAAAACGTTGGGTCAAGTGTTCTAGAAACAGTACAGTAGATGGAACCACATGTCGGATCTGAAAAATCAGTCGAAATAATGAATGATCGCAGATTACATAATGTTCCCGCGGTCTTTTGGAGTTTCTGTGCATTCGGGCACCACCTTACTGCATTGTAAAACATTTTTCCGCAGCGGATCCCGCTTCAGGCCAATGGTTGCCGTGGGTGTTTTATCAGGCACTCACGTTTTGTAAACGAAGGATTTTGAGGTTACACTTTTGACGCAAATTTCGAAGATAATTCAGTTTCTATGTGCAACTAAAGTTCCTTAGCCCACAAGAGGTTGACTTGAGTTTCCCGATTTCATCATGGGATCTCACTGATCATCAGATGAGATCTTCAATATTACCTCGGTCTCATTGAGACTTGGGATTTTGGAAAATCTTGATGTCAAACAAAGATGAATTTTATCAATGGAATCGTGGTTTGTGATTTGTTTGAACTGAATTGTCGTCAAAAACCGCCAAATTGAAAGAGGACATTATCCAGTTTGGAGTGATTTTAACGCAAAATTTGTGCAAAAATTTGACCCAACAAATGGGATCAAACCCATGACCCAACATCAATGGGTGAATTTGACCCTCTTTCTTCTGGCTCATATATGACCCAGCGGTTGGGTCAAATTTGACCCAACTTGGGTCAAATTTGATCCCTTCCTTCAGAGAGTGTAATGAACAGTATCGCGAAAGCCACCCAAACTAACCCACGTCACCTAACCAAACCATGTCTAACCTAACCATAGCCTGATCAACCCGTCTAACCTAACCTAACCTCATGCGTCCTCGAACCTAACCTGATCTTACCCGCTCCACCTAATCCAAACCAAAGTAACCTAACCTGACCTGCATCACCGAATCTATCCTAACCATACCGAACCCGCTTCACCTAACCTAATGTAACCTAACCTAAACTCACCAGACCTAACCCTACCTGGCATGGTCTCTGGCTCTATTTCACTTGTCATTAAAATTGTGTATTGAAATAATTAAAAATCAAACAATGTCCCTCATGTGGAGGTACAGTGTGCCGCAAAAAGAAGCACGCTGCAACAATACGTGAGGCGTATTATGGAAAGAACAAATGACAATTAAAAACAGATGGCTTAGCAATACCTACAGTTGACCTGTAAAAACAGACAATCGGCCTAACGATACCTACTGTCCTATAAAATCCTGACCTGTTCCTATCTGTCGGTCACCTCTGAAGACTAAAAACCTTTGCCATTTGCCCGTCGCAATTGA
>JASGXE010013339.1:0-12814 GCA_030068105.1 Sinentomon sp. SZTP_YWyxl
GTAGGTATTTGTGGCCGTCAACCCTTTGCCCGCGCTTAATTAAATTTATTTTAACGCTAAAATTCTGCGACATCGGTTCACCAGTCGGACACAATCACACAAAGGCTTCTCTATGTGCAAACAACCGCAAATCATTCATGGATGTTTCTTATTTGTGCCACCATTGTTCTTTTTGCTGCCCTCCGCCAAATCTTCCGCGATCGCAAATCTTCCGCGAATAGAAGAACGAGTCCGCAATGGAATCCCTCAGGGGATTCTACAAACTCTTGCCAGCACATCAAACTCTTGTGCATCTCAATGTGCAGAGGCAGCTCTTGCTTGTATCAAAGAAACAGTTGCAAATTTACTTTCGGCGAAAGTCTCGGTTGCGACCGTGTCCGTTGCGAAAAAAGCAGTTGCAAATTTCTCAGTTGTGAAAAAACCAGTTGCGATTTTCGTCGTTGCAAAAAAACCAGTTGCGAATTTCCTTTCGGCGAAAGTACCGGTTGCGAATGTGTCCGTTGCGAAAAAAGCAGTTGCAAGTTTCTCGGTTGTGAAAAAACCAGTTGCGAGTTTCCTCGTTGCAAAAAACCAGTTGCGAATTTCCTTTCGGCGAAAGTACCAGTTGCGAACGTGTCCGTTGCGAAAAAAGCAGTTGCAAGTTTCTCAGTTGTGAAAAAACCATTTGCGAATTTCCTTGTTGCAAAAAAACCAGTTGCAAATTTCCTTTCGGCGAAAGTCCCAGTTGTGGGTGTGTCCGTTGCCAAAAAACCATTTGCAAGTTTGTTGGTTGTCAAAAAACCAGTTGCGAGTTTCCTCTCGGCGAATTTCCTTTCTGCGAGAGTGGTTTTGCGAAATTCCTTTCGGCGAAAGTGGAGTTTACCGTTTTCACAATGCATCTCTCGTTTGCTCTGCTTCATTGCCGTCATATGTAGGCTCGGCGCCTCTTGTCTCTCCATCGTGTCCTGTGCGCTGCTGCAAGTGTTAGTTCAATCACTGCACCGTCTAGAACAGAAAAACTCAGAATTTCTACATCATCATTTTGGTCCGCTGTGATGTGGCGCCGGGGCTATGTGATCTTGATCTGAACTGAACAATTTTAGGTCCACTTATTTCGGGTGGGGGATCACACCCCCCCTTTCTGCTCTGGCTCCGCCAGTGGAAGCCTAAATCTCAGGACGGAGAACAAAATAACGAACAAAGCGAAACAACTTTCATTTGAGAAAAATGCGCCGGACACGTCTGAAATTTGCTTTCAGCTTTTTTTAAACGCGCTTATCCCACCTTGCAGCAATTTCGGATGATTTCTTCTTTTCTCCTAAGGCATTTCCATGAGATTTCCTCGTTGCATAAACAGAGCCGTGATAGCTCAGTCAGAAAGGGAAGTGTGGTGTTACGTACACGTATATGCAAAGAAAAATCGCCATTACTTCAGGCGCAGTCCGATTTATTTTGAGCAACATGTGTTAACACTTTGCTGCGAGATGTTGCTTAATCCTTTGTTAGAAAGGTATTATAATGGCAAATGATGGGTGTGCGGAACTGCCACCAGAACAACAAATTATTTTAACACTAATTTTTCTTTGCACTGCTTCGGAATTATCTTGAAAATATTTGTTCTTGATAAATTTGGCATCACGTGGAAATAGATCGAATCGGAATTGCGCCGAATTTTTTCATCTAATCCTCGGAAATACACTTATTTTTTTTTGTATGCGTTTGACGAAATGACATCAAAAATAAAAAAAAACACAACAAAACACTACGAAACACTCGGAAGAAACACGCACCTCATGGCATTTCCGAACATTTTCATCGTTCGAAATGCTGATGAAATTTCGGTCTATCTTGTCAATTACCAAAGTGCTCGACGTTCAAAGTCAATTTTGAAATCGTTAGCAAAACAACTGTTCTGAAGTTCAAAGTTCGCATCTGCAACCTCGTTGAACATTTTGCAGCATTTCAATTCCGTATAAGGATTCACACAGTTCCATTGCTCATACGAACTGGAGCCGAACTGCCACTGGCCATCGACCGTTGTTCTAAAAGTTGCCACTTGTAAACTTTTATGTTCGTTATCTAAGTTGTTATGCTGTGTTTCACTTTTTGGGCTCTTTCGTCATGTTGGCCTAGACCCTTTTAGGCGCTCTGTACCGGAACCTTTTGTTTTCAGTTTTTCCTTCTATACTAGAGAACCTTCGCTAGATTTTGTGTGTTTGTGTTGTGCGAAATTTACCGCTTGATTTTTTATTTCTTCCCCTTTTAACAACTCTAAAGTCTAGACTTTGTCAATCTCAAACCAGTCTAGATTTTGTCGAAGCACTGAAGATTCCGCTTCAGATGATATCGTATTATACAGAACAATATCATCGGCGTAGAGCCTGATTCCACAAGTGATGTGTCCAAAAATATGTTTTTGTGATATATTATTTTATTTTATTTTATTTTATTTTATTTAAACAAAAACACCTACAAAAAGATTTGGCAGGTGGATGGATGATACAGTGCATGGCACCAAGTCAGAAAATTTAAACACGTGTCAGGTATAAAAAAACATGAAAAAAAGAGAGAGAACACAACGCACATTGAACATATTCAGAAGCAATAAACTAGAAGTAAGAATCAAACCGATGAATGAGGACGAGCTAACTGACCTTGGGCGTATGTGATTGTGGGTGAATTATGCGGGAGGGAATTCCAGTCCCTTACAGTTCTTGGAAAAAAGGAATTATAGTGAATGCATAGTGGATGGAGAGAAGTGATTGCGCCCTCTATGTTCATCCATGTGAGCGGATGAAACGCGAAGATGCAACTTCATTTGTTTCCGCCAGAGTGTGCTGCTGGTCCTTAGTTCCCGACTGCTGTTCTCTTCTGGCCGGACCAGAGCTGCGCTCTGTTACCTTCTGTTGACCAAAACTGCGTTCTTGTTCTTGGTTTGCGCAACAGTCGTTCGTCGCCAGTTTTGCTGGAGTTGTTGTTTGTTGGACCTCGTTGCTGGTGAGCGTGTTTCAAATATTTTGTGCCAAGTTGCAAAAGCGGCTACCGAAGCGATTCGACGCCAACGCATTTTGTTTTATCCTCCGCATGACGCCAATCTTTTTTCAAAGTGGAAGAGAGATTCCTCCAGCAGACAAGGAATTATCACTGAAATCAGGTGTGTGAAGTTGGCACCCCGAATAAATGGACCTTGGAAACAAAATAGTGGACCCCGAAGAACTCGCGATGGACTCCTTGGACCTTTTTTCCGTTTCTTTTGGACTCCTCTCGTTCGCCCGCAAAATGGGGGACTTTTCCGGCTTTTTGGGGGGTGTGAGGTTGGCACCCCAACTGAACGATTATCAAAATTCCGAATGATTGACCACGAAGAACTCGCGATGGACTCCTTGGACTTTTTTCCGTTCCTTTTGGACCCCATCTAGTTCGCCCGCAAAATGGGGGACTTTTTTGGGGGGTGTGAAGTTGGCACCCCGACTGAACGATATCGAAATTCCGAATGATGGACCCCGAAGAACTCGCGATGGACTCCTTGAACCTTTTTTTCCGCTCTTTTGGACCCCTCCAGTTCGCCCGCAAAATGGGGGGCTTTTTTGGCGGTGTGAAGTTGGCACCCCGACTGAACGATATCGAAATTTCGTGGGCGAACTATACAGAGGAGTCCAAAAGAAACGGAAAAAAGATCCAAGGACTCCATCCCGAGTTCTTCGGGGTCCATCATTCGCAAAATGGCGTGGATGGCATTCTGGTCAATTCCGATCTCAGATGAAGATGACAGCACCAGATACAGGACAGTCATTTTCGACTAGATCAAGTTCCGGGAAGGCGTAGATCAAGTTCCGGGAAGGCGTGAAATTCAACGCAGAAACCCTGCAGATTGAGGGCCTTGAAAATTTCGGCGATTTTTCAAGCAGTGCAGACGTGACCAGTTCTTTGGCGGATCATGTATTGGCTTTCATGTTTGATCCATCGTGTGACGGGAGTCAGACCAACAAGTCGGCCTGGAGAATTCTTGACATTTCGGGGAAACAAGACAGATTCTGCAATTATTTCGAGAAACCGTGTGATCCAGAAAGACAAAAATAGGGCCGATGCTTTTTCAGACATCGTGCAGGAAAAGAAAAAATAACTGTCGGGTACATGTTATCAAATGGAGCAACAATGCATTTTTACAAAAACTCAACTCCGCAGAAATCAAAGTTTTCCATTTTTAACCTTTGTCGAAATTGGGCACTTTTGTTTCTACTCGGATAGTGGGGGCCACAGTCAAATTGTGAAAACAATGTTTCCGACAGTTAATTTTTCTTTGCCTGTACATGTCATGAAAAATGCATCAGCAACCATTTGCTGAGCGCCAAGCATGTTTCATATTTGGGAAAAAATGTGTGCTGTGATTTTTACAAGAATCTGTATCACGCTGACATGGGGAATGCAGACTTATTAGAGTTTGTCGAAAATTGACGTACTCGCGCACTTTCCCTCAAACATTTCAAAACATGAGCGTCCGTTTGGCTGTCCAACTGTTCAGTTCTTTGGTGTCAAAAGGCATCACATATTTCAGAGAAAAGGACCCCACACCTGACTCTCCATTTTGTGGGTCTGGAGGCACAGAACTTTTTACGAAAGACCTCAACAATTTGTTTGCCGCTCTGAATTCAAAGCTTCCAAAGATGGCCTTCGACAAAACACCGCTGACCATTTGCTTCTTCAGGAATTCGACGCCCAATTGTGACCCCAATTTTTCTGCGCAAAATTCATTCGCATCCGAAAGACTCTGGAATCGCTTTGGGTGACAATTTCCAGCTGTTTGCAAGCAGCAGAATTTCTTTTCGCCACTGTGGGGTTTAAATTCGTCTTGATGGCGAAATTTAACCAGGACCCACTGGAAAGGCATTTCGGCATGAACGAGGAATGGGCGGAGACGATCACCAGACAGTCACTGAATTCGCGCAACTTCACTTGTTTCGTTCGATATACATTCCCGTGAAAGGTGCTATTGTGCCAAAATGCTATTCTTACCTATTTGTTTCTTTGCTTAAAATTAAGTCCAATTCAACTTGCCGCTGCAACATGTCGCTGCAATTCAGGGCGGGCATCTTTTTGCATCAGCTTCGATTGGTCTCCTGCTTTTTCTGAGGGAACCCAAGCATTTTGATTTTTGGTGGTCCCATAAGCTCCCCTTTTTCGATTTCCACACAGCTCTGGATCTCGTGGGGTGTCATTGTGCGTTTTGTCCATGCCATCAGATATTCTATACACTTTTCAAGAGTCGGTTCCACAAGTGTCCCGCTGGACACTTTTTTGGTCCGTTCTTTTTTTGCCAAGTTTCAATCGATGATTGAGGGTTTTCATGCGAGTCCCATGCAGTTTTTATGGATCAGATATGGGGTCCATAATGACCTGTGCACGTTTAGAAAGGTGACTCGCAGCCCATGACCGGTCCCTTCAGTCCCATGCAAAGGAAGGCCTCTTCAGGTTCCACAATTTCCGCAGGGCCCATGTTTCATACACGCCCCTGCATTGCGGATCACGTAAAACAAGGGAACTTGAGCACAGTGCTGCCATCTCGGTCGCCGTTACCGTATTTTCTGCTCCGCGCAATCACTTTATCTCCATCCACTGTGGTGAATGTCTCCTCTATATGAAAGATGAACATTCCGTGACGGACCTGGACGGACTCGATGAAAATTCCGTGATCGCACCTCCCTCCGCCCGACTCTTCGTCAGTTTTCGCATTTCGACAGATCAACTCCAGGAGACTCGAAGCGCAGTCGAAATAGCCTTTGTGATGAACGTGCCGCCCCTCACCTTCCAACAATGCTTGGTCAGTCACTGCGTCCAATTGAGCCGAATTTGAAAAAATCAGAGCAGCAGTTGTGTCGACCTTGGCGACAGAAGGAAAGGACAAACACACCGGAGTTTTCTCTTGATCTGAAACAAAATTTGCGTCTCCTACCCCTCCCGCCTGCTGATAATTACGTGATCAGCTCCCTCCGCAAAAATCATTCACCTCCCTCAATCAATCACCTCCCTCCGCACAAATCATATCAAAACACCACAGAAAAAGTTAGCACCTCCCTGCCCTCCGCCCAACACACGTCATTTTTCGGTTTGTTTTCGCTCGACCAAGGCCAACCAAGGCTTTGTCAACACCAAGAATCCCACCCGCCTGACCCTCGCCTTTGGTCAGGAAACAGCGTTTTTCTCTTGGTCTGTCTTCTCTACCCCGCCCGCCTGCTGCGTTCCGGTGTTTTTGAAGGGAACACAATGCGTTAAAATGTGTGTTGGTTTTGACTCCTGGATTTTTGAGATGTGCTGATGACGGTGTGACCTTCAAGTGGAAAATGGGTTTTCGATGGTGTCTCACCAGGGCAACAGAACAGAGAAGAGTTGCTGGGTGTGAGACAGCCATGCATTGGAAACAGAAGACAGTTCGATCTGATGCCGCAGTCCTCTGCACAATTCATGCGTCATGGCCATTCCTTCTCAAGTTCTTCGGCCATCTTCAAAAAGGTTTGTTGTCTGCACGTGCAAAAAACTGACCCACACAGCCAAAAACGACCCACGCACAGCCAAAAAAGATTTGCGCACATCTAAAAAAGCCGGATGCACACTGAAAAAAGACCAATGCAGACCACGCAGTCAAAAAAGACCCACACCACAAAATTGACCGATGCCTGACCAAACCAAATCAAATTCTTACCTGACCTGTTTGGAAGATTAAGTGGGTTTGGTCAGTTAGATTACACTATCCGTGGGTTTTTGTGACTGCGCTTGCGTGTGCGTATATCCTTATGGCTGTGTGTGAATCTTTTTTGGCGATGTTGGTGTGCGCATGCAGGTCTTTTTTTCGCTGGGCGTGAACGGGTGTCCGTGAGTGTTTCAATGTTTTTTGCAAACCCAAATCATGTGGGTTAAGTCAAATTGCATGATCGCAGGGAAAGATTTTCAGAAAAAGCTGTGCCCTTGCCTATGTAATAATTATGTCCACCCTTTGGCACCAGCATGCGGCACAGGGTGTGTGTGCCTGATGATGTCGGTTTGTCGGTTAAGACAGGTTAGGTGAGGTTAGATTGGGTTAGGTTAGGTTAAGTTAGGTTAGGTTAGGGCTCTCTGTGTAGTGAAATTGAAACCTAACTTTGAACAACCTGGACCTCATCCAACCCAAACTCCGGGAACAAAGAAATTAATCATGAACAAAAAAAAAAACAAAAAAAAAACAAAAAAAAAACAAAAAAAAACAATCAGGAAAAAAGAAAATGCAAAAAGAAAACCGTTTGTTGGTGCCAGAGAGGTGCGCAATTGCACGACTCAGATAAAAGGCACACCCTTTACCGTCTGATGATGCAAAGGGGACACAATTGCGTGGCTCAGAGAACAGATTTTTCTGAAAATGTTTCCCTGCGAGCGTGCAATTGTGTCCCCCCTTACAAACAACACAACCCAATCATGTAGCCAGGTGATGCATGGTTGCGAATCGGCGCCGTGGAGGTGATGATGCGTTCCCTTTCTTTCATTCTGATTTGAACGAACGCGAACGCCTCGGTGTTGTCGCATGAAACTGGATTTGTTGGAACGCAGAGCGGATTGTGTTTTAAATGCTCTTGAACAGGAGTCAATTCAAGCAGCTCGATTTTTCGAATTTTGGCGATGTAGCCTTCTGGCATCCTTCTGCGGATTCAGAGCGTTTTCGTTGATTTGAGAAAAATGTTAAATGTTCCAATTTGAGATGAGGGATGAGGTGGATGCGATGCCATCTATTATTCAGAGATGCGGTGGAATCCACAGAAAGATGCGGCGGCCTGCTACACCGTGCATGTCTCAATGGGATGGTGTGTTTTGGAAATCAGTGCATGCTTGGCGATGGAAATGCCCATTCAGAGCGTTCGCACTTTTTGTTTTTTTGTCGTTGAATTTTGACTCTCGCCAAAGCTGCTTTCTTCCAACAAAACACCAACAAAAAAGACTTCGAGAAACAGATATGATAAAAATGGGAGGGAAACCAGCCATGCATGTTCGACACGGACACAAACCAATGCGGACACAGATGGCCAATGCATGAGTGCATGAGAGTAACAAGCCTGTGTAAATGGTGAAAATCTCCCTCCAAAACCATCAGCAAGGTCTTGGTGCATTGGTCCAATCAATGCAGCGAAATCAACAAAATGTCCATTCCATTCGCTAAACAACTGAACACCGAACTCGACGAAGACAGGAGACAAAACGCAGGGGGGAACGCACCTGGATAGAATGTACTTTAGATCGAATGGTTTTTAGACCGAAAATTCGATCCAATCACCATTCGAACTAAAATGCATTCGAACTAAAAATACTTCGATCTAAAAACTATTCGATCTAAAAACCATTCGATCCAAAACCGTTCGGACCAATGCGCATTCGGTCTATTCGCCGTTCGGAGTAAAGTACATTCTGACAAAACGAGGTTCTATCCAAATGCAATTCGGCCTAAAAATTATTCGATCTAATAGTCATTCTATCTAAAAACCACTCGGAGTAAAACGCATTCGGACTAATCGCCATTCGAACTAATGCACATTCGGTCTAATGCACATTCGATCCAGATACGATTCGAAGTAATTTGGTTTCTGTCCAAGTGGCATTCGAACAAACTTCAGTTCGACCCACTGCCCATTCTTCTCGGCTGTTGCCGTTAAACTTTGGCAGATTCTGAATTTTTACGCACAAGACTGCGCAGATGGAGATAGTTTGTTTTGAATCTGTACAGTTCCACATCTTGCAACCGCCTCTCATTGCATGTTTGTTTCATCTGGGTATAGGACGGGTTAGGTTAGGTAAGGTAAGGTTAGGTTAGGTTGTGTTTCGATAAGATAGACAATTTTTGGCGTTTAAATGTCATCCCCAACAAATATCCCGACCCCTTTTATGCAATGTTAAAGCTGATGTTTAGGATTAAACCAACATAACAACCACAGCGCAAAAGCCAGACTTTTCGGAAATTTTTCGTTCTTATTCACATTCGATGCAAACGACATTCGATCCAAACGCCACTCGAACAAAAACCAATTCGGTACAAAACTCATTCGGGCTAAAATACATTCGAACCAAAAGCAATTCGAACCTAAAAACATTCGAACTAAAAACCATTCGAACTAAAAACAATTCTGACTAAAATACATTCGAACTTATAACCATTCGAACCAAAAACCATTCGAACTAAAAAGCGTTCGAACTAAAAACCATACGAACTAAAAACAATTCGGACCAAAACCAATTCGGAGCAAACGTCGTTCGGACTAAAGTTCATTCGATCTGAAGTCAATTCGGACCAAAAGCCATTCGGACCAAAACCCATTCGGATCAGATGCCGTTCGGACTAAAGTCCATTCGGCCCAAAATTCATTCTGCCCAAACAACATTCGGTCCACTTCCCCCTATCCAAACGCAGCTTCCAGCGGCTGGAGGCCGCAACTGGACACGCAGCGCCGAAACACGGTTGCGGCCGAAGGCCGCAGTGGGGCGAAGCCCCACTAGTTTAATTTTATCAGTGGAGCAACAAAATGAAGCCCATTATCGGTTCTTCGTTGAGGTTGTCGCATCACAAACTCTGGAGGAATTTTAATTTTCAATTTAGCACACAAAATTTTCGCGAAAAATTTCCTGCGTTTTTCGATTCTGCGCTGTGGAAGTGATGGCAGTCCTAGATGCTGAATTAAGAGCGAGACACTTGATGAATATGAAAAATCGCCAGAGATAAACGGGCAGCCCTTCTTTGGACTCTCTCAAGTGCTTCAATATGGCAGCAAAGATAAGGGTCCCACACGACACTGGCGTACTCGAGAATTGGCAGGACTAGCGAAGTATAGGATTTTAATTTTGCTTCTTTGACGCCAAGGACATGTTACGTTGAAGCAAGCCTAAAACCTTTCGCGCTTTGGCAACAGAATAACTGACATGATCATCCCATCGTAAATTATGTTGTAAAAACACACCTAAATATTTGAATGAGCATACTTTTGGAATAGCATCATCACAATAGTGTACAAAATATTGGAGAAGCAGTTGGATTGGACTTTGGATCTCTCAAAACACATGAATGCACACTTGCCAGGATTAATACTCATTTTCCATTCATCACACCAAGATTGGATTTTCAATAGATCATTTTGCAGTACCTCAAGATCAAGATGAGATTTTATGGAAGAATAAATGACCAATCGTCAGCAAAAGTCTTACTTTACAATTCAGCCCAATAGTGATGTCGTTAATGAAAAGTAAGAACAACAGCGGCCCCATCACACTTCCTTGGGGTACCCCAGAAGAATTTTCGTACGTTTCGTCAGAAACTATTCTGTCCCATTTTATAGATGACGAACGACCCGAAAGGTATGAAAAGATGAGCTCAACAAGATCGCACGGAAAATTGTAGGATTTCAATTTTGCAATGAGCAGCTGATGACAAATAAACAAATAACATCAAAGGCCTTATTAAAGTCAATAAAGATGGCATGGACAGGTAATTTTTGCTCAAGTGAAAAACTGATGTCATGGACAACTCAATCAGCTGTGTTTCACAAGATAAACCCCGCCTGAAACCGTGCTGCGATGGGTGAAGAAATTTATCTCATCCAGACAATTTAGCAGGTTGCGTGCCAGGATTTTCTCAAAAAGTTTGGCACTGCCTGGAAGAATTGAGATTGGACGGAATTTACAATATCGTTTGATCGCGATTTTTTGGGAATTGGGACAACAATGGTCTTTTTCCACATTTCAGGAAATATGCGAGTGCAAAAAATGCAATTGAAGAGCGCTACAAAGTAGTCTGCTAACGCCGGAGATAGCACCTTTATCAACATATTGGGGATGCCGTCGCTGCCCGAAGAATTCTTTGCTGAGAGGCTCGAAATGAATTTCAACACAAATGAACGATCACAGAACAAAATTCTTTCAGATGAAAACAATTGTACAGGATGAGGTGAAATTGCATGATTATGAGAATGAATTATGTTGGACGTTTCAAGCGAACTGTGAATATTTTTAGGTCTATTGCTGCCAGATTGTTGACCTTGTGGTGAATGAATGGAAGCAAAATGCAAAGAAAAACTTTTACAATTTGGATGCGATCAAGAAGAGGTGCGCCCATCAGAGATATAAGGCTTTCGTATGAGCCAGTATGTTTAGACTTATTTTTTTTTTATATATTTTATATATTTTTTACTTATATTTTTTAGGTCTATTGCTGCCAGATTGTTGACCTTGTGGTGAATGAATGGAAGCAAAATGCAAAGAAAAATTTTTACAATTTGGATGCGATCAAGAAGAGGTGCGCCCATCAGAGATATAAGGCTTTCGTATGAGCCAGTATGTTTAGACTTCAGAAATTTCCAAAAACGATTGGCAAAGGGAGAAGAAATTGCCTTGGTTATAAACCTAGAAAAAAGCCTTTTATTCAGCGTACTAATGGACTCTTTTATTACCCCATACTGAGCAAAAAGTTCGGGGGTTTTTGACTTCGCGAAAAAAAGTAACAATTGGCTTGGGCCCCCGCCACACTGGCGCCACCGCCCAGACATCCTGGCGCCGCCTTTCTACGACTCCCAGACATCCTGGCGCCGCCTTTCTACGACTCCCAGACATCCTGGCGCCGCCTTTCTACGACTTCCAGACATCCTGGCGCCGCCTTTCCGCATCAGGAGGTCTTCCTAGGTTGTCCTACGTGTGTTAGGGTGACATTAGAACGTCTAGGGGTGTACCCTAGTGGCCTTTCCTAGGCTCTAGAATCCCCCAGGCTCTGTGGGCAGTTTCCGCCACTCCAGTGTCATGAGGTCCCAAGGCACATTTTTCAGTTTCCATAGGGTCAGACGATTGTGGGCATGTGCCCCGCATGTATGGGCCAATAGACACCATCGAGTATACCCTGGCGGTCATTGCGAGGCTCTAGAATACCTCTAGGCATATTGTGGACTCATTGTTCGCCCAGCATCAGCATTTTAGCCACTTTGTGGCCATTTGTGGAACTTTCCATCAGGCTGTGTGAATGTGCCCTGCATGTGTGGGTCAATAAGGGCACCATTGAGCATGTGCGGATTCGTCCTCGGCTCTAAGGGGCCTCCGGGCACATTATGGAAATTTTACGTCTTCGGCCTCTGAATTTTCAGTATCCAACGCAAGTTGTTGGAAGTTTCCAGGCCTGGGCAGCCCTTTTGGAGATCTCATTGCCCTCCTGGTGCCATCTTTTCGTATCGGGCGGTCAACGTGAATTCGCCCAGCTTGTACGAAGTGCATTAAAGATGCCGTTGGGGTACTCTGGTGGCCATTGCAAGGCCATTCTTTTGATAAAAAGAACTCAAGTGAAAGGCTTGGAAAGCCGCGATTAGCGCAGGTTTCTGTATGATTTCGTGAACATTCAAGTGAAAGGCTTGGAAAGCCGCGATTAGCGCAGGTTTCTGTATGATTTCGTGAACATTCAAGTGAAAGGCTTGGAAAGCTGCAATTAGCGTAGGGTTCTGTATGATTTCGTGAAAATTCAAGTGAAAGGCTTGGAAATCCAAATGCGCAGGTTTCTGTGTGATTTCGTGGAGCAAAACTGCGAGAGCACAGGTCGATTTTAACATCGCGAGCTTCACTCTCAGTGAAGCGAACCGTTGAAAACGGACAAAATCCTCGAGCGAATGCGAGATGTTAAAATTTGCGGTCGCTGGTAAACGGCACAGCGGAATTCAAATAATGGTGTTGGAAAGCCAGAATCTTCAGGCTGCGGCGTCTGCGACCGAATAAAATGACGGAAGAAATGGAAATTGCGCTTTCTTCAAGCGCGGTGCACATTTGCAAGCATGCAGGCTTGAAAGCCTGTAAATGATCA
>JASGXE010013340.1:0-13528 GCA_030068105.1 Sinentomon sp. SZTP_YWyxl
AGTGCCGTGTTGAATTGCGGGTGTTTCAAGCCTTCGCCAAACCCAGAAATTGGACACACAAAAAACGTGCCTGATGGGGCAAATTATTGAGTTTGATAAAAACGAAAAACGCGATGGCAGCACGACTGCAAAAGTTTGATCTGGTTCATTCGAATACTTATATCAAAAGAGGTGATGAGTTTGCTCCTATCCAATGAAAAGATTTGAGAGTTGTACTTTCCAAGACGGGGATGACGAGTTTGACCAGAAGAGGACATGATGAGTTTGATTCGATTAAATGGAATATGATGTGCATTGTTGTAAATTTACATCAGGTGAATGATGATGATTCGAATAAGGTAATGGTGAGTTTGAACCGAAGAAGTGAATGGTGAATTATTTGATTCGAAGGGGATACACCGCCTTATTCTCCGTTGCAACTCATCCTCAGGTTCAACATAACAATGGCCAATTCAACAGACTGGATGCATCTTTCGCAACAATGGAAAAGGAAACAAGCGGAAGGAAACAGCTCATTCCACTTAGAGATGTGAGCTGAGAATGCTTCACACACTTCCATTTAAATACACAGAAAAACTTTAATTTCTATGCCGAGAATGAAGTTTTCGACAGAATTTTTATTGTTGAAAGAATTCTGAATTCACTCTGAGCACACTTGGGAGCATTCTTGGCTCATATCTTCAAGTGGATTGAGGAGTAGAAATGAAATTTTCTAAGCATAAATCTATCCATTGAATTGGTTATTGAGTTGAACCTGAGGGTGAGTTGCAATGGTGAACACAGCCGATTGAGTTAAATTAGAAGAAGGAATGGTGAGCATTGCTAGAACTAAACGGTGAGCTTGATTGCAAGAAGGGATTGGCGAATTTTTTAGCTCAATATAGCCCTACTCGTAGTTGCACGTCGATACCACTGAGCGATATTGTGGTTCAAGAGAAGGGGTACCTTCAGGACAAGTGGTGGGGAAATTTGGGGAAATTTTGGTGGGGAAATTTTTTCCGGAGGGTGGGGAAATTTGTTTTCCTTGATTACGCCTCCATCTTTTTACAGTCGCCATGACCATCCTTATAAGATAAAGCCGTTAGCATTTAAGAGAGAAATAGGGAAGTTTTCCTTTGTGTCCCGAGCAATAGCGGACTGGAATTCACTCCCAGCCTCTGTGCTGTCTCAACCTTTAAGTACATCAATTCTAAGGCGCAGGCTGCTGTCCTTGTTATAAATCGAGTTTCTGGCCAAATTTGATTGGACTTGAAAGTTTTAGAGCAGATGTTCTGTTTTTCTCCACAGGAGTTTGAAAATTAATTCTTCGGATTTCAAAATATTCGAATTGCTCCATAAACCCAGAAATTTATGTCTCTCAGCAACATGTCATGAAAGGTAAACATGTTTGGTCTTGCTCTCGTCTTTGCAATTTGTCTGCCCCATTTCTCGTGCCTGTATTTCCTGTTTTCCCGTTTTTTGACGTTTCTTATTGTTTTTTTTTGTGCAAAAGTGTTATTGTTATGTATGATAGTGGGGAAACCCCCACAAAATACAGTCATTCAATCAATCAATCAATCAAGGTGGCGCTGCAAGCTGCAACGCATTTTGAGAATGGTTGAGTGCGTCGCGGACACATCTTGTTGAAAGTAATGGCGCAGATTCGGGCACTACTCGTCACATGTGCCCTGCAATATTTACCCTTAAGGGCCTATTTGTGGAATAAGTCGCCGCTGATGGTATTTGCGAACAACAGTAGTTTCTCCAGCTTTTCTTGTGCTCTATTTATTCAATGTGCTATTCACTGCAGCTGTTGCCGTTTTGCCTGACTTTTTCTTCGCCAAAAGCAGTGGAAATCGAGGTCCAAACAAAGCAAATGACAAAAACCCGCAGCCGTAAGGAGGTTGCCTCAAGTATAGGAGGAACAATAAACTTGAGAAAGGGCCTGTGTTGGTTACACCAAAAAAGTTCTTTCCTACATTACGGGTTATGCTTTAAAGCTGGATGCACATTGTGTCATTTTTCAGCATGCGCATGAAGTTGGGAGACTGATGCGAGCACGCCCTTGAGGTGGGGTTTTCAGCTCACACTGCGCGACGCAAGAGCAGAAAGAATGCTTCGTTATACAAGCCTTCTTTAAAGTACACTTTTCACTGAGCTCCTTTTAAAATAATATTCCTCGAAGGGCTCATCCGCATGATCGAATTCCAGGGAAGCCGGAACAGGTGGTAGTGGAACAGGTGGCAACGAACAGGTGCATAGGCACCCCGGCAAAAATCAGGTGCTCCTTTGATATTTCAGTTACACCTGGTTTCACTAAAGAAACGCAGTCGCGTTCATCAATGGTGAGACTGAGATTATACCGGCGTTACACCGCACTGAACGTGGAAGGAAGATTTGGCCGAATTCCTGTCGCAATTACGACGTGAGCCATGGATATGAAGGTCGACAAATACTTTTTAAGTGGCCTCAAAAACGGAAAGAAATGATCTACATTGAGCGCACTGCCAAAAGTCAATTGCATTGTTCTGCAAATTCGTTGCAAGTATACAGCCATCTAATGCAACCGGGAGAATACGATATCATGAAGGGGCGACTTTTCTCCTTTGAATTTGCTGATTTTGATAAGTTTCTGCCAGGTTCGCTTGAATTCCGGACAGTCAAAAGTTGCACAAGTAAATGGTAGGTAGACAATATGCATTGGGGATGAGTATCAAGGCCAAATTTCTTCTATAACGCAGTGAGTCCGCAATTTTTTGCCTTTATGCAATGTTGACGACCATGGCCCTCAGAATCTGATAGCCAGGTGGGCTCATTTTTTGCGGGAATTTGAGAAGACACCCTTGAGATGTGTTCCAATATAGTCCAGTCATGTGATTTTATGCAATGGGTCAGATAGAAGACATCTTGTACTCTTGACCGACTGGCATGGAAATCCACGTATACACATACGAATCCTTCACTTACGAGTATTGGTTGGAGTTGATGAGGAAAAACCTTGTGATGGGGCGAATATTCTTTCTTACTTTGTCAGTTTTTGCCGACACTGAGCCGATCTATGATAAAATCACCAACAACTAGGTGCTTTGCATCCAATGAACTACCGCGATTTAACTGAAACAATTAAAGGAATCAGGAAGGGTAAAGTTTATTTTTTGAAGTATTTTCCCGAAGCTCGCATGTGCGGGAGGGACACAATGTATAGTCACCTTAATCAACAGGAGCACATTATTTGCTTATAATTTAAAGTTTACGACGTCGGAAAAAGAGTGCAAAAAGTGTAATGTGTACAAAATTGATATCTGTGTTGCGCTTTGTTCGAATACGGAATGGCGCACCAAAAAGTTTTCGGGCCCTCTTTCGGCAGTGCAAAAACAAACTTTAGCTGCTTTTCAAAGATGTAAAATATGCCTCGTTATTTCGAAATGATCACGTTAGCGAATATGTTGGCCGTACAAATTTACTTATGGGTGGCCAAACTGTCCTGCAACATGCAGACGACCAAACCTGACCAAACCTCACTCTCAGTGCCTCTGGATTGCTGTCAACCACAGTGCCTCTTATACTGTCAAGTTGCTATGGTTGACGCCAAGCAAGCTCGTTTCAGAAAGATTGTTGTCAACTCCTGCTTGGTATCTGACTGTTTTGTCCGGAAAACGTCCACGAAGTAGGTACGCCTATCCACGTTTAGCTGGTGATTGACGAATAGCTGCTGACTGTTAAAGTTCATCCAAAAATTATTTTTCGAGCAAAAAATATGGGTAACACACCTCATCAAATGTCTTCGAACATAGGAGTTCATTATTAACTCAGTCGCCATTTAGAATCAATGGCAGCATGCCCGAAAAATGCGTGAAGTTGCACCAAGCCCTGTTGAAATTGGATGGCCCCTGTGTTAACCAAAATATCGCCCATGTTCGTGGACTTTTGATAAGCTCCGTATACGGTATCGAATGGATATGGAAACGGTGTTGGTGTCTATGAAAGTTCAGCCAGTCAGGATTTACGCGCTAGCCAATGTTTCCCAAACGAACCATGCGACTTGGCTCAACACTAAAACAGAGAGCATTTTACTCCCAAAACCGCAACGCAGAGCAGCAGAAAACCTCCTGATGTCCAAGCGACTTTGGGTTAATTTTGGAATAAACGCTGTAAAAATTGTGAGGAAAGGTGGGCATGTTGCCTTCCGGGCAAAATCCGCAAATGAAAAAAAAGCTCGATAAAAGTGCATGTCAACGATGCTGGCAAAAATGAAAATTCCAGTCCGCCTTTTACAGTTGAGAGAGAAAAATACGGGTTAACGCAACTCGAAGTTGCGAAACAATTTTCGCCATTTTAGTTCAACTGCAAAAAATTATCGTGCCCCGTGGCACGTCATCCCGTGCAGAATTTTCGGATTACGGCAATTTTAATGTTTATGGATAATTTGTGGGCATGTTTTTGGGTCACCCAGCGGAATCTTTCCCTAGAAGGGCATTGTTTAAAGTTTCTAACTTTGAGAGTCGGTAAAGGGAATAGAGAGTCGAACCAAAAGTATGAAAATAATGGCTAAAATTAGCCTGTCCTATAAATGTGCATTTGCCTCAACAGAAAAAGACTCCAGAAAACATTAATTGTGCACTGAATATTCGCAGGACATTTTGCAAGTTTTTTGCATTCAAGCAGAAGCAGAAGCAGAGGCCTCAAAGCAAAAAAGTTATAAACTAAGCAATGGGATATAGGTATACAGGGCCAAACCGTATGTTGGTGGTCTCGCATTGGTGTGCAAATAAACAAAAGTATATTAAAAGAAGTACATTTGGTTCTGTGATAAACGCACCCAAAAATCTCTGTCTCGAAGTCTCGAAAGTGGGGATATTGGGCATTATTTTTTGGCATATGAGACAAAAGGTGAATATTGACAGGCAAAATGTGAAAAATTTAGCGGTCCACACCTTTGAGTCACCCCGTAAGGTCTGTTTTTTTATTGTTTTTACTTTTTAACGGACAACTTTTCTTTGCGGGTAAATATACGCAGTTAATATTCCTGTTGAAACATTTTTGTGATGTTTCAGAAATTTTAAAAAGGTATATATAGCCATATTGGCCTATTTTTTTTATAAGTTTCCCGAACATGACAATTATTCGAAACATTATTATGCAACTGTTGCATGCACTGAAAACTGCCTTAAAAGTTTAACCTTTTCCCTGCCTTGAAAATAAGACTTCCTGCCTCATATACATTTGTTTCGTTACTTTGCATCCACACTTTTGTTTTTTCCGTTAACAGATTAAAGTGTTGCCTCCGAGACATCCATGGGAATTAAAATTTCTGCAGAGTTATTTTTGCAAAATTTCAACTACAGCCATATCTATATATATATATATATATATATATATATATATATATATATATATATATATATATATATATATATGCAAAGCAAATGTCATTGCGCCACCACTGCACTCGTGCTTCTACAGTAATTCAAAGGAGGTTTGTTATGGAGAAAAAGCTACATCGCAGGAGACTTGGTGAGCAGTTTCGTGGCATTTCCAAAAAAATATCGGTAAAGGCAGTTGATTTTTTCATCCACCCAAGTGTGGTAAAATAATTGTATTGGCGCCATAATTGATTTCGCTAAGGCTTTTGACACTTTGTTGGTCTACAAGGTAGCATGACAGAAACTAGATGTCGTTGCCAGTTTTTAGATTCAGGACTATCTTCGTAACAAAAGTGTCCGGGCAACCATCAGGACAGGCGATCAATCATCGTTTCAACCCTTGTCCTGGTGTTTCGGGCATGATTCGCACGCTTCGATGGGAGTTTCTTATCCGAAGAAAGATTGCAAGATTCTTGGCTCATTTGCAAGTCGAAGCTGATGTGGATGGAAGTTGTTTTGCAACACAAGGAAGTGCCATTGCACTTATCTAAGCACTTATCATTGCACTTGACACTAACCACACGTTCAAAACGTGCCCCATTGTCGGTAAAAGTAAATTTTAAAAATCTTATTCATAAGGCACACTATTTTTTATTGGAATGGGTTAGCGTCTCTATGGCTTTAAAACCATGCCGTCGATCTGGTGCCTCTAATGGTCAAATTTTCTTCCATTTGTGAGTTCGTGGTGTTTCTGACTGTCAAATTTCTCACACATAAAAGAGTGCCTAAACTTTATCAAATTTGCTGGTACATTGTGTTTTGTCAAATTTGTCAAATGTCCAATTTTCTCTCACGTCTCTGACTGTTGAAGACAAAGTGCCCAATGCCACTTAGATAATAAATGCTAAATGTTTTACTGGGAGCTTTCGTATTCCGGCAACTAGTCCACATCCCACATCCGATTCTAGTCGTCTTGCCATTATGCATTGTTTCGGAAACGTTTTCATGATTTTAAATCATATTCGCGCTACAGAGGTAATAAATGTCCCTGTTTTATTACTATATCAAGTCGTTTGTTTAGTTGCTTCAATTTGTTTTTATTTTCGATGCAAGCTCTCTCCAAAGCAACATCTGATTTTGTTCCTCTTCGAAGGCCGAGTGCAGCGAATTTCTTTCAACATGAGATTATTTTCTGAATCTGGACAAAATGAAAATTCTGATTTGAACTTTGTCGGCTGAAAACCTGAGTGTTCAAAGTGTCCCAAAAGAAGTCTGGTGTGCCAAACTTCGTGGGCAGCTTGTTGACACAACTCCAAGACGAAAATGTATTATTGCGTTTTGCCCTGCTGCGGTGATTTCCGGGGGTGTTCAACGAAAGAAAACATGGGACTTAAAGCTGGAAAGCTGTAAAATTCGATGACATTTTTGAAGACGCTAAAAAGTTTCTGTAAACCAAATTGTGAAGCAACGAAAATGCCACAAAAACACGTCTCTGTGACTTTTTGTCGTCAGAAGTCATCGGAAGACTAAAGTCATCTATATTTTCGCCTTAAAATTGCCTCGGGAAGCTGCCCACGTGGTTTGTCAAACTTCCCACTTATGGGACGCTTAAAGGGTTCGGTCGTAAAGCTAGAACCAGAATTTCCAGTTATTTCAGATTCAGAAAATCAACTCATGTTAAAGAAATTCTCCAACTCGGTCTTCGAGGACGAACAAAATCCGTTGTTTTCGAGAGATTGCATCGAAAATTCAAACTACTAACGGAACACCCTGTATATCAAAAACTTTTTCATTCAGGCGGGAGAGATCTCTGTTGCTTGTTTCAAAACCACCGGAGATAGTTGAGGAGATATTCGATCCCTCCCCTCCGAAAACGTGGATATCCGCAGCTTTCACCGGTGGTTTTAAAAAAAGCATGGGAGACCTCTCCGGCCTTAAAGACAAAAAACATTTGTTGAACAAAATCAAATGGGAGGCTGGAAAAAACGGCGAATGAAAAAAGCGAATGTTCAATGCGATTGTTAAATGCGAACGTTAAAAGAATTTCTCGTGGCTGTACAAATGCTTCGATATTATCCGAGCCACAGCAACTACATCTATAATGCTTTTCTATGACATTTCAAATTTGTCTGTTCGTTTTCCTGCTGTTCCCCTTGGGGCCACTTTTCGAATGATCACGAAAATGGCTTCTTGGAGCAATCCGGTGACTAGAAATCTAGGGATACCAACATTCCGCAGCAGCTCGGGCGTACGGCACAGCAGCAGTTGAGAAAATTACATAATGCGAAAACTTGCACTAGAAGAAAATTCAGGCGCGGAAGTAAACTTCGGTCGGGGGACCGCTGAAACCAATCCGCGGTGACTGTGGCTGCCAGGGTAGCCAGGGCATGAGCGCATTTCCTCCGGTTCGTTTGCAGGCGACCCGTGACTGTTGCCTCCAAAGAGAGCCGCCTTCAGAACTAGATTTCAGATGAAAATCGGCTGAAGATATCTCGACTTGATTTTGCCCCAACTTTTTGATATTCCAGAGCATGGATAATCAAAACATAGACTGCTTTTGAAATGCAGGGTGGCGAAAAGATCTCAGCTGTCTGCATTCTAGAAACTTTGCCAAGAAATTCATCAAACATTCTCCATAAACTATTACGCGACGCTTTAATGAATGAAGCACCAAAGAAGTAAGATATTTTGCCTTTGATGTTTTTTGTGCGTGATTAGGCGACGAAATTAATCGTTGTGACTAGAAAATACTCTTTTGTTTTTCTTGTTTTACTTGATTATCTTCGCGCCGTGATAGAACAGAAAAAAGTTTCAAAAATAAAAATCCACGAAACGGAAAACAAAATTAGATAGAGAATATCAGGAAATAGAAAAATCGAATATCAAGCCTCTATTGGCTTACGAAAAAGGAGATCTGATAAAGTAGCTAACAACCAATAAAATATGCATAGCAAACAATTTGCAAAGTTATTTTTTGTCGTTTTTTTTAAGATTTTAATGTATCCCCTGGCTCTATCACGCCGGCACAGGCAGCAGATGTCCAGTGGGTTTACAAAACAATAAATACCCACCTGAACATCTGATGCATGTGTCATAGGGGCGTGCCAGCCAACCACCTTGCCCAGACACATGTAGACTGAATCATGATGTGATCATGCAGAGTCAAGATCCTCTGGAATCCTCAACAAAGTTAGGTAGATACATTGAATTGACATGTTTTGTCAAATAAGATATGAAGTTTACACGATTTCTTCGTTTTTTCAATTGTGCGTGAAAAGTGGTTTTTGGTGGAAAAATGCAGTTTTTTACAAAAATGGAAAAAATTCGTTTTTGGGAATGTCGCCACCCAACTGATGTAACCGAGTTTCCGAAAGAGATCCGGTGATTCAGTGGGATGATCCACCATTCGAAATACAAGTACTGGTTTGAATACCCCACCCAATGTCAGGATTTTTACTTTTTAAAGAAATCCAAAATCAATCAAAAAATGATAATCATGACAGGGTGGGTGGGCACCGAGCAGCAGGCGGAGGTGTTGGTTAGGATGACTACTGGTCAGGTGGTCGGGCGAGTGTTTCGGAAGCCGCCAGAATCACAATTCTGAAAGACTGGACGGTCGATAAAAATCCAAAAGGGTTTGTTCAAATTCCATCTACGCGATCGATGCTATGAACCCCACAATGAGGCATTCCAAAAAACCACCGTAAGTGAACTAATGAGAAATTCAACGCAGTTCGCCAGGATAATTCTGGAACACCACCTTAGCACACTTCCAAAAACCGATTACATTTTAGCTGAAATATAAGTTCGCGAAAGTGCACACATTTATGCGATTGGCTTTATTACAGATAAAGCAGATGCCATTAAAAATAAGTTGTTCCTTGGGCCCGCGATTGCCGATACGGATAACCATATTTATATAGGGTCTCTATTTCCCTCGCCCACATTCCGCCAGGCACGCATACTCGGCTCCCCTGCTTAACGAACCCCTAAAAGGCAACCGCAACTTTTGGAAGTTATGAAACTATATCAATCTGTCAAGCGGTTAAATTGCTCCCAGCGGATTAAAACCAACTTATTTTTCAGACCATTGCCTTCTGATACCTAATCTAATAAGCATTGATGGCACAGCAGCAACAGAGACGGGCAGGGAACATCTTTTTCGGGCCAAATTTATACGACGGCAGCCGATGAAATTATGTCACTTTTGACAACGACAATTTGTTTCTGTAATTGGAAGCCAGCTGAAATGAAGGTAATCCTGGAAATGGCTTCAATTCCTGCACAGAATGAATGGTATCTAACCCTCCAGGCATCGGACTGTTAAAAGTTCAATGACTATAATACCTGATGGAACTGATTTGGAAGGCGAAATTTGAAGGAGATAGATGATAAACTCAAAGTCAAAAAATAAAACCTTGCCAAAAAAGGAAGTAAAATGGGGCAATAACGAATTTTCACCAAAAATCAACTCCATGCAAGTTCATTTTTTCCCCTTTTACATGGCGACTTCATTTCAACTTTCGCATCGAGAGACAACTCTTATGAAATATGACTTTATGGGTAAGGTATTTGTTCATTGACTGCACACACAGCTGTCAACAAAGGACGTTCCCAGAGGGTCGAGACCATCGGTGCGTGAAGGAAGAATTACCAGAAAACATCACAAACATCGGTCCATACGTGAACCGAGTAATCTGCGTGACCTGAGAGTATCCTCCACACGAACGTGGGTAAAATATGTAAAGAAAGCTACACCTATTTTGTTGTCGATTATGTGGAGGTCAAGTTTTTAACGTCTTATACAAAGAGGTAAGTCGTTGTCAAGCTCATATCGATTTATTCCTCCAATTCCGTAACTACAGCTCATTCCACTTGAAGATTTGGGCTGAGAATGCTTCACACACTTCCATTTAAATACACAGAAAAACTTTAATTTCTATGCCGAGAATGAAGTTTTCGACCGTTTTTTCATTGTTGAAAGAATTCCGAATTCACTCTGAGCACACTTGGGAGCATTCTTGGCTCATATCTTCAAGTGGAATGAGGAGTACCCATAGTGGTCCGAAAGCAGGACTTGACATTTACTGTCTGAATCTTTCCGATAGGCAGGTCCGGAATAATTGAAATTCAATCTCAATTAGTCTTTCAATGCGGGCGGAGTCAAAAGTTTGTCTGACATGCATAGGGAATTCATCCGGACACATGTTTTGCAAGCTTGTTCGGCATTCTTCCGAAAATTCGAAATGTGAGGGCCTCATCACGGTAGCACATTACCGCGATGACTGAAAAAGACTGGAAAGACTAAAAGGACTGGAAAACCTGCCATCTGCAAGTCTTGTCTGGCGAAGAGGAGGAAACAGATTGCAACAATTTTGCCGTTACCGTCTTCTTGGTATTTTTTTTAAAAGTGAAAAAGTAAAAAATTGATTTCCATTAGGGAGATAGGTATACTAACGTCTCGCCACGGGATTTAAAACGGCTCGCACTCCATGCTTGGAGAGAAGGCCCTCATCAACAGGCTATTGCAATTATCGACTATCTGCTTTTACATAGAGGCCACTATCTATTCAGATTTCACCGATTAATTAACGATCCTAGCGAAAGTGGAATTAGGCTACGGTGGTGGCTAGCTCGTGCAGAAATGAGAATGGAACCACGCAACTCTATTAAGGAAGCGTCAAGCATTGTTTTTGAGCGTGAGTGGTGGCTGGCCGGTCTCTTGAACGGCTACAGGGTGACCACGCGTGGTGGCAGTCAAGCCATGAGAAATTTTGTAACGGGAGACGATCTATAGGGGAGAGAGTAAACCAACGCAATATCAGCTGAAAGACTCCATTAAAGTCTTCTTTCGTAGCTGTATTTTACCCTCACAACACCCAAAGAAAGTTACAACTTGCGCAACTGGCCTAGGTGAAAAACTGCAAGCTTCTCTTGCTTTCAGGGAGTTGGCCTTGCTGCAGTCACTGGTCCATAACTGAGACAAAAATTCGAATGACGCCAAAAACACTTCGCTGAATTTTTCCTCGTATGTTTTTTCATCGGGATCTGTATTTTTCCATTCAACTGTTGCCTCCGTTATCCAAGTAGAAATAAAAGTGCCACATTTCAACAAAGGTTAAAAGTGACAAACTTTTATCTCTATTGCATGGTTGAGTTTGTGCAAAGTTGCATTGTCCATTTGATTCGCATGTGGGTTTTTTTTATTTCTCTACCTGTCCGAATTGATGCACTCATACATGGTTACATGTATGGTTTTCGCATTTAACTGTTGCCTCAGAAACGTTTTTCTTTCTTTTTACTCTTATGCAGGCGGTAGAAATTAAAGCGTCAGATTGCAACAAGGCTTTCGACAGGTGTCAGATTTTGACCTTGCTTGTTAAAGAGGATCTTTAATTTCTGCAAAATCTGAACAATCGCAATTTTTACATGTATGAGTACATGAATTCCGCCGCCACTATACATGTGGTTTATTTCAATTTTTGTGTGTGGGCAACAATGCTGTCGGTTAGCCCCGCTGCTTCATGCATTTTTGTGGAAACAACCAAGTGACCTTTTTCAGTAACAAAAAATCGCAGGATTTGATGAGAAAGAATGAGCACCCTGCTGCTTTTAAAAATGCACACCTAACGTCAACCGTTCTAGAACAGGAAGAGGCAGAGACCGTGGACGCCCCATTAGCAAGGCTGAGAAAGGAATACCTACTACAGGCCCTGTCGTTCACGAACAAACAAGGCTCCACGACGAGCAGGGTAAATAGGCTAATGCAGCGGTGATCCCTCAGGGGAGTAAGAGGAACTCCCAAACTTACCGCACACGCAATTAGTGAATTCCGTTCTATAGTCCTAATAGCGGATGGCATGCAAAACCGATGTGGAAATTTGCATTTTTGGCTTTGGACAGGCTGCTTCAAAAGTCAGACCAACGTTTTCAAATGTTGATATTTTTCGCTGACTTGTTTCCCATGGTTAGAGAAACGTCGCTGAAATAATGGTAGAGGGATTGTGGTGCATTTGGTACAATTTGACACCTGCATTGTCCAGGTGTCAGCGTTGCGAGGCGAGGTTTGTACAAAACTGCTTCCTCTGTTTAGAGTTAGGTCTGTTCGTCTTCGAATTGACCACGGGACCCATATTGAACAGCCAACTGACAAGTTCAATATGTATATCAACGGCTTTTTCTGTTGTACTGTCAGTAAGTGGAATTCACTATTGCCTTCTTCTCCCTTCCGCCAATCATTGCCGATTTTTCATTGACTTGATGACGTTCGCCTTGATTTTTTAGATTTATGATATATCCAATCAAAAATTCTTCTCAAACAAAGATATGGATATCTTTATAACAGCCCTTTGGATGAGGTTTGAAAGAAGTCCTTTTTCACTTCTTGTGTTGGACCAAACCGCCGCTGACGCCTAATTTGAACTCCTCTTGTGTACTGACGGTTTAGGGGGGTGTTCTCCTGGGGGAAAGGAATGACACCACTGAGTATTCCAGTCATCAATTAGACATTGATTTCGCAGAACTGGTTGCGCCCAGATGCGGCGAATTGTAAATCACAGGCTGCAGAGTCAGCCTAACGAAAAATCCCTGAATTATATTTTTATTTGCATTAACTTCCCACCGTCATTCAGCCAGTTCAGTGTTGACCTTGTAAATGATGTTATATGCTCCCTGCGCCAAACTTCTGGAAATCCCGATATCAAGATATGTGTTCTCGGAGATTTCAATTGCCCAAATATTAACTGGAAGATATCTTGCCCTGCTCAGACTGGCCTGTCTTCCAAAGAACGTCTTTTTGGAAGTCATGAGTACCCTCGGTTTTTCTCAACTAGTTTTCTCCAAGTCTCCAACATTCGTAAAAGGTGAGGGAGCTGGAAGCCTTTTAGATCTATGTTTTGTGAATTTTCACGTCAATCCAAATTGGAAATAACTCAAGGAGTTGGTGACCACGAAATGGTTATTGTCAAAATGGATTTAAACGGCCTAAAAAATCAAATGCCCAAAGAAGTCTTTTTTAATCCATGTCATGTCCATGATCCCAACTAGAAAAAGCAAGAAATCAGTTCAATATCCTTGCGTCAACAAGAAGCTGGAATCGATGTTTAAACGTAAACGAAAGCTCCATGCTGTCGTACAAAAGTCGAATTCTCCTTCCTTTTAACACATACTTCAACCTTAAATTCAAA
>JASGXE010013341.1:0-12071 GCA_030068105.1 Sinentomon sp. SZTP_YWyxl
TTTGGTGTACCATGGTGCAGGTTGGTGCCCAACCTAATACATTATTTGTGAGGTGCCGCCATGGTGGAGATGGGGGCCTGCTGAATGGTCTAAACTGGTTCTGGGTTTTGGTTGATGTTTTCCCTGCAAAGCCGCTCGTTTATGAGTGGAAATTGTGACTTGTAGGGGAGACACTGGCTACTGGGGCTGGTTTGGGTCTGAAGGCAGGTTGGGAGCCCATTTCCTGTTTCATTTGTTTTCTTTTCATTTTGTTTCATTCTTTTCTTTTGGTATTGTGTGGTTGTAGCCTGAAGAAAGAAAAAGTTTGATTTTTTTTTCTTCATCATGCACGGTGGTGCATTGTCAAGTTGTGGGGGGGGCATGTAGCATCCCCATGCGGAGTTCCCTTTGTTAGGTAGGTAGGTCCTCTTCCACGTGATAACTAATTTTTCTTTCTCTCATTTCCACACAGGAGGGAAAGGGTTGGGTAACTCTCGTTCATCACCTGAGAGTTGTTTATCACCACGATGGTGAAACATTATTTCCTTGAAGCCACCATACAGATGAGAAAATTCTTTCTCTGAGATTTACCTGCCGAGCAATGATTTGGAGAAGGTTCGACAGCAATGCAAATTGTCTTGGAACAGGGCAGACGTAACTTTGAGGAATGTCGCCAGCCCAAGAACATTGGTTGAAAGAGGCTTCCCTTCCATTTTTAGTCACAGTTGATTGTTGGAGCATTGTACCTCTGAAGATCTTAGATGAGATATTAAACTCTGGGTGTAGTAATCAGAACGAAGACTGTTGTTGGTGTCTCCAAGTTTTCACAAGACCCGAGATTATCTAGTCATGAACAGTGATTAAGTGAAATGTCTCTGTGATATTTTTTCATTCAATGTTCTTCAAATAACCTAGTCAATCATCTCAGTTCCGTTTTATCAATCATCCTAGTTCCGTTTTACCTCAATTGTTTTTGCCGAATGTTATTTTATTTTCTTTCGCAGTTGGGTAGTGTTAGAATTTTATATCCGATTTTAGTTTGTTCGTGCTGTCTTACTCTGGCCAGAGCTCACTTTTTTATTGTTGTTCTTCCTCAGCATGTCATTATTATTTAAAACTGGGGACAGAGTCCCCCCGCCGATGAGTTCGAAGGACAAAGAGTCCGGAGTCACAAAGTAAAATCCAACGCCAATGGACCGACGCAAATGAGCAACAGATAAGTGCACCAGGCACCACGTCAAGACGTTATTAAAAAGTGGACATTGCTCAAAAAGGACAGTTCGTCGGTTTCCATATAAGGTGGTGGAACAATTAGTCAGACGATGCAGACAGATTGCCAACAGGCAATTTATTTGATTGAATGATTATTTTTCATACAACGATAAAAAAGAAAATAAGATTAAAAAGCACAGGTCGTACCTTGCATGATTGCTTGGTCAGATGTCATCCAGAGTCCAGAGTGGAAGAGTCAAGCAGTTCAAATTGATGCCAGTTCGTATGGTTGGAGATAAAAAGTGTGGCCAGTTTTGTTGTTTCATTCCAGAAGAAATATGGCCATACAGTTCAGTAAGTAGGTACCCTATGCAGAAATTAGCATGCCAAAAAGGAAAGAAAGAAAGTCTTTTGAAGAGTGATTTCGAGAGTGATTCGTGATTTTTGAAGAGTGATTCGTTTTTGAAGAGTGATTTAATGCAGTTTTCTTTCTTCCCTATTTTTGAACATGATGAATAAAAACAGGTCTAAGCTCTGTCAGACAAAATAGGCTATTTAGGAGTGAAATCTGTTTTGGGCAGAGCCTATAGTTTGCAACTCTTTAGGCCTGCTTATCGAGCTCTAATTTCCACTGCATTACTTGAAGTTCTGGCATCTATCCTGAAGTACCAATCTATTCGTTTGCTTTCACCTGGTAAGTGATCTTTTCATGCTTACTCTTGGCACAGGAAAGTTTAGATTAGGTACCTAATATTACTATGCCCTGAGTTGAGATTCACACTCTGGCCATCTTTATGCTACACAGCGTCACTCCTCTCCTCTCACCCCAAAAAGTCCTCACTCCTCGACAGTCAGCATGAGCTGTGATTGCTTGCAGCCAAGAGCCGAAATTGCCATTCCTCATGCCGGTCGATTGAAGAAAAACATTAAATTTTTTACTTGCCCAAATTTCCCCAGATTTACCTCAGATTTTTTGTTACCTCAGACGGCGCCCGATTACCTCAAACAGCGGAGAGATCAATGCGGGGTTAACGCTAACTCCGAGCAGCGAGGCAAATTTTTTCCATTGGGCAAAAATTTACCTCGCAGCTCGGAGTAAGCGTGACGTCACCACAGGAGCAGCAGTTTCACAGAGATGACTTTCATCTGTTCAGTCGTTGTTGGGTGGCAAACAGGTCCGGATGGGATGGGGTGCGGATGCGTGAATTCCAAAAGCCCGAAGTGGTGGTGGAATGGAGTGGAGCGGCTCAGCAACAAAACTCGTCTGTTGTCAGTTTGTTTGGCTGTGTGAGTTCGCCCCGCATGAGCGTGAACTGCTGCTGCGCTGAGAGCCCATATGAGAGATTTTGCTCGAGGCCAGCCAAGTGGCTGGCGAGCCAACAAACAGGCTGCCGAATGAAGAAATAGAATGAAGTGGCGATGCAATGCCGTGCCACCTTGTCTGTGGGTTCTCTTCTGGCGTGCACTTTGTTGTGCCTTGGTTGTGCTCCTTCGGAGACGCCGGCGAACCCACATGGAACGCAGAGCAAGCCAAGAGAGAGCAGAACCGAACCTGCCGACCCTCACACCTCCCACCAACAACCGTGCTGCCACCACAACCCACCAACAACCGTGGATGCCTTGGTTTTGCTCAAACAAGGAGAAAGTGGCAGTTCCTGGAGGTTCGGGGCGGGATCCCTTCCCATTTTGACGAATTTTCCCTCTCTCTGCTTTCCTCAACATGGTTTCTCGGCCGTTTCACCGGTGATTGAAGAGCGAAGATCGTTTGTTTTGCGTTTTCCAGAAAACGAATGGAAGAACAATGCCTGAGAATGCCCCCATTCAATTCCAACGAAACTTGCCCAAAAGTATGCCAATTGATCACCACCAAAAACGGTGAACTTTTGGACTGCAGGCCAAACTTCAATCGGAACTTGCACCGTTTTTCTTGCCTGCACGGCTCCTCATGAAGCAACGGAAATCGTGTCTTTCAACAGGATCTTTTCTGGCGATCACAGGCATGCGCAGCCGGTTTCACAAAACACGGATGAGACTTCTTGAGCATTGTTGATTCTTCATTTTTGCCCAGCAGAGAACGGCAACGCACCGTCGCAAACAAGAAAAGTCCGATGTTGTCTGCCACGTTCACTGTCTTTTGACGAAAGATGATGTCTTCCCTCCTTTTCGAATTTGGCCATCAGCAGCTGTCGGATGTCCAAAAACATTGCGGATTTTCTGATTTGACCACTCACTGCATGACTGCAAAAGGCCACAGCAACAAAATGCAAGTTTTTGATGATGCCGCTTTCTGCCTGTTTCTCGCTGCGAATTTGTTTCTCTCCGTGCCTCTTGCGTTGCATTGCATCTGATTGCATGCAACCCGCGACGAATGTTTCATGCACCGCACCTCGCACGCTGGTCGCTGCGCTTGTGCATGCACGAAACACTCGCTGTCGCCATCATTGCTGCAGTCCACAGACAAGCAATACCGCAGTCGATCCAGCCGAACTCCCGACGCGAACTCTGAATCTGAAATTGTCTGCGTCTCCATTCATTTCGGAGCCGAAAGACATCCCAAATGAATTTTTGTGTCCTCATTTTCATTGGAGAGAACTGTTTTCATGGGGGAGGCACCGTGCCTCATTGGCTGGCGGTTGTTCTCCCTTCTTCAAATTCACGGCACCCACAAAAGCTGATATTCGAATGAAGTTGGCTGTGCTTTGAGACGCCCCAAACGAGAGTTTTTGAAAAGCGCGGTTTGCACCTCACTGCACTTGGTCTGTTTTTCTTTTTGTCCAGAGTTTGAGTTGTGTTGTGGTTGCCGTTGCCGAATGCTGTTGAAGTGCAGTGGTGCATCAACGGTCGTTTCTTGTGTTTGCATTTGCGTTTTTAAGAAAAATTTGATTTCTGTTTTGTTTGGCTCGGCCAGCATGCGAGCCACAAATTTCCATTTTTCTGGCAGCACGGTTAAAATTTGGAATTTGGACACTGTTGCACATTGGTGAGTTTTTCATGAATATGATTTCTCTGCGGAGCAACGGTAATAATTAAACGGTGTTTTCAGTTTTGGCATCCAGTGTCCTGTTGTTGAATTTTTCACGGTGGTTGAAGCCGCAGAACCAGAAAACCTGAAATTCCAAGGAAATCCGGACAGAAAAAAAGACTTCGTGGCAGGTGTGGTTGTCAATGAAATTTTTGATTTGCGGGGGGGGGGGTTCCACTGTGAAAGAGCAGAACAATTTGTGCTTGTCCGGATGTAGAAACTTGAAATTGGAACTGTTTGATGCCTTTGTTTTTTCCTGCAATTTTGAGGTCCTTCTGCCTTCTGGAGCCTGAAAACTATTTTTTGGAATTAACTTAACGATTTTTATTATTCTCGCTGAAAAAAATTGTTACAAATGTGTCAGACCACCAGGAAAATAAAAAGGAAACATTTTTCTTTCGGTTCTCGTTAATTGATTCCAACTGCTCATTTTTTTTTTCATTATTTTTTTCATTATTCATCGAAAGAGCCGATCACAAAAAACAAGATGCAGAAAAGCCTCAATGACCTAACCCGCACAGTGCATACCTACCTAGGTAGGCCCTACACCTACACAGACAGAGCAGAACCAATGAAAAACAACCAGTGGTGGTCCACAGTTGCAAAGAAAATCTCGCATAATGTTCTATTACCTACCTGTTTTTTGTTTTTCACCTGCGAACGCCTTCTGGCATGTGGCAGGGGGAGTTCTTGCATTGCACCGTGTTACTGTGGTCAGTTTAACTGGAATATCGGTGGGGTACCGGCATACACTGATCAGTGCAACTGCTCCAGCCCACATCGCTCCAGGCCAAAACCACAGCCATCCGTGCGACCAGTTTTCCGGCTATTGCCGACCCGCAGGATGACCGGACAACATTTTTGGAATTGACGCTGCTTCTGTGTGTTGTTTCCTGCCAACCTCTCTTTAACTGGAACTAGGTGTTCTTTAACGTGTGCAGTAAAAGTCCCATCCGAAGGACTAGGTATATGTAAAGGATTTGACCATTCCAGGCAATGGATCCAGGCAAGCACGCAGGCAGGTATTCATGCAAACAGCGCTCAGACGCAAATCGCAAAGACACGCAGGTTTATTTCTGCTGGTCAGTCCCATTCGATCGCCGAAATCACAATGAAGGCGAGGCAACGAAATCCAATTTCAAGTTCAATGTCAAAAGTGCAGATAGCAGACGTGGAAAATAACAGCGAATGTGGCGTGATGCAATCAGCTGATGAGCTGAGGGTGGTCCCTGAAAACCGGACAGCCGGACAGGACTGCCGGACAGCCAGAAAGGACCGCCGGACCGACCCGGACATGTTAGGTTAGGTTAGATTAGGTCAGGATAGACTATCCCTAACCTAATCTAACCTAACCTAACCCGTCCGGGTCGGTCCGGTGGTCCTGTCCGGCAGTCCTGTCCGGCTGTCCGGTTTTCAGGGACCACCTGAGCTGAGTCACCGACTTGTGCAAAGCAGAGGTTTGCAGGTACGGTGCCAGGTGAGCGGAACGACAGGAAAAATGGGGCTTGGTTGTTCGGTTTTGGCTGTGTTCGGAGTTGGCAACAACATGCAGCAATGTAGGCCTTGTTTCGGGAAGCTGTTGGGCTTTGCCTTTTCTATTTTCGCAGAGGTGGAATGTCTGTTTCTTTGAGTTTTCTCTTTCTGGAAGACTTCTCATTTCATCACGAGTCCAAATATCAATAATGTCATGGCAAAATATTGTTCTCTTTGAAGTGTTCTTCATATTTCACATGGAAACGGGATGTTTGTCAACCCGATGGCAGAGACAGTCCAAGCTTCAATCGATGGTCTGAAGACGTTGTTCTTTAGAGACATGCTGACATTGTCAGATCTTTTTCTCAGGTGCAAAGCTTTGGGCATCTCCCGAAGTCTCACAATTGCTTGGTGAAATTCATCCATGATCTTCTCTCTTTTCACGTGGCCAGAATAGACAAATGTGCGTGCGGCATTGTGAGGTCTGAAAGTTTGTTTCACGGCACCAGGAAGCCGCGAGGTTTCCCAAAGCTTTGCACCCGAGGAAAAGATCTGATAACGTCAGCATGTCTCAACAGAACAATGTCTTCAGACGATCGATTGAAGCTCGGACACGCTGACTGTCTCTGCCATCGGGTTGACAAACATTTCTGGCTGGTGACAGCGACAGGACGATAACTCCCAATAGACCCTTTATCTTTCCCACCTCCTTTATAGATCATCTTAACTCTGACTTTCTTCCACTCATCAGGAACTCTCTGCCGCTGCAGTAAGATGTCATTAAACTCTGCCCGAAGCCTCTCCTTACTCTGAGTCCCCAGGCATTTAAGACCTTCTGCCAACACACCATCTTCCCCAGAAGCCTTTCCCACACTCAGTTTTGCAAGCCCCCTTCCCAATTCCTCCATGCTGACAATATTCACCAAACTTGAAGAATCCAAATTGTCCAGCCCTGTGCTCACTGGCCCATTTCTCCATGAATCTGCACATCCCCCGATGTTAGCTGGGCCCCAAATTTCATTCACATATTCCTGCAATGACGCCAACATAATCTTCTGTCCTCCCTCACATTCTTCAACCCTTCTCTGGCCTTGACCATAACCCTCCACAAGGCCTCTCCACCGCTGTATGCATGCCCAAAGTCGTCTTCCTCCAGACCACCCTTCAATTTTTAGCTCCCTTTCTCGTTCGGCCAAGCGTTAGGCCAAGCGTTCCCAAGCGTTTCCTTTTCAACACTTTCACTCTTTCTCTGCATGCATCCAGATTTGCTCGCCGCCAGGCATTCTTTGCATGTCGACATTCCTGCTGGCTCTTCGCCTCTCCCTAACCGCTTCCCTAATTTCATCATCCCACCAATCCCTGTCTCTCCAGCCTGCATCTACCGAGTTTTCAGGTCCGGCTGCCATTCTCTGAGGATTTTGATTCGCCCAAACATCCACCATCTGTTCATGACCATCCACCTCATCATTCTTTTTGAAAACAGCTTCTACCTTCTCAGCCCACCTTATTGCCTCTTCCTTTCTCCTCAGCTGATTCCACCCCCCTTCTCCATGGCACTTTCTCCTCTGTCGTACCCTCCTTTTCTTTCTCCCAAGTACCCAGACCTTCAAGCCAAAATGGTCACTCTGCACACCCCATGATTCTGATGAATCAACTTCCATTTTCTCTATACGCCACTCAAGTGATTGTCTATACAACAACCAATCAATTATTGTGGACTCCAACATTATCCCCCCAGGCCCACGTGCCCTCCGAGTTGGTCCCCCAACACAGAACCCCTGCATATTTCCAATGAGCAGATCCATTTCCACCATGAACTTCCTCACTCTTCCCATTAGAATTTTCATGGCCCTCAAATTCCATTATATGTGCATTGAAATCCCCCAAAAGCAAAATCGATAACTCGTCCAGTCCAATGTCGGCAGCCATTCCGAACTGTTACAGAATTGTTTAGGTAGATTTTCTGTGTGATAAATCATCCTGGTGTCCATCCTCCTGGTAGATAAGTTTATAATATGGTCTCAAGTTCAGCAGGGTGATGTGATGAATTGGCCTAATACCTAGACGATGCCGAACTCACCAAGAAACCTCAGACTTGGTGTGTTCCTCTTCCTCATTGTTTTATTTCATCGGTGTTGGACTTTATTTCTGACTCTGGACATTGTGTCCAATGTTTGCATCGGCATGCAGCCAGAGGTGGCATTGGGCAAAGATAATTTTCTTATGCTCGATTTTTTTCACTTGTTTGCTGTCCCACTGTGCTTCTTGCCCGATTTCCTGTTATACCTACAGGGTGGGTTTTGTTTTTCTGAACAAAATATGTAGGCCTACCTAGAATATCTTTTTTATTTCCAACTGTTTCGGAGTTGGAACAGAAAAAAAAAAAGTTATTGGGATTAGAAAATTAGCTCGTACACTCAGATGTGTTAGGTAAATCATTTTTGCATGTATTCCAATAGCTCTTTTCTTTTCAGCCATGTTTTTAACTGATTTTCCATTAAAGTAGTTTGGGCATTACGTTTTGTTTAATGAGCTGCACGTTTTATCGCTATGCTTCAAAAAGGGTTCGGCTGATTTCTGGTCTTTGCTGGGCAATTGGCGCTGAGTGGCAGCAGAATGCTCACAGCAATTTGTGTGTCAGGGAAAGGGAATCAGAAGTAACATTGCTGAAGCGAATAATATTCATAAAAAGATAAAAACAAACAGAAAAAAGTGGTTTCATTGCTGTAAAAACATTCAACTTATTTTGCGCAGAACAATAAAACCCAGCCCTGGACGGAATATTCTTAGACAATTTCATACTCACCCTGCAACACATGTAAAATTAAAAAAAATTCAGTGGTCAGAGGATTCATAATTCCCCCTCTGATCCACACTGTCATTTCTGATAAAAATATTTGGTGTTGGAGTTGATGTCCTGGCACTTTTGTAAATTTTTTCTGTGACTTCTTGTTTTGTTGCAAAACATTTTACCTCGGTACTTGCTGCATGTCCAAGACCCAAACAACAAAAAATAGCAAAACCATAGCAGTAAATGGCAGTTTCTATTTTTGCTTTGGAACAACCTACCGGTCCTTCTTTGTTTTGCAAAAATAGAATTTGATTCTCAAAATTGGTTGCTTAATATTGCCCACTACCTACCCCACCTTTTTTGGAAACACAAAAAGCAAACACCTAATCTTTGGTTTTTAATCATTTTAATGTTATCTAAACAGACATTTTTGGTTTTAATTTTGCTTTTCATTTAAAATGAACCTTGGAAGTGAGTAGAAAAGAAGATCAGATCATCATGCGAGATTTTCTTTGCAACTAATACAACTGCGGACTACCACTGGTTGTTTTTCATTGTTTCTGCTCTGTCTGTGCAGGTATGTACTATGCAGGTCGGGTTATGCGAGATTTTCTTTGCAACTAATACAACTGCGGACTACCACTGGTTGTTTTTCATTGTTTCTGCTCTGTCTGTGCAGGTATGTACTATGCAGGTCGGGTTATGCGAGATTTTCTTTGCAACTAATACAACTGCGGACTACCACTGGTTGTTTTTCATTGTTTCTGCTCTGTCTGTGCAGGTATGTACTATGCAGGTCGGGTTATGCGAGATTTTCTTTGCAACTAATACAACTGCGGACTACCACTGGTTGTTTTTCATTGTTTCTGCTCTGTCTGTGCAGGTATGTACTATGCAGGTCGGGTTATGCGAGATTTTCTTTGCAACTAATACAACTGCGGACTACCACTGGTTGTTTTTCATTGTTTCTGCTCTGTCTGTGCAGGTATGTACTATGCAGGTCGGGTTATGCGAGATTTTCTTTGCAACTAATACAACTGCGGACTACCACTGGTTGTTTTTCATTGTTTCTGCTCTGTCTGTGCAGGTATGTACTATGCAGGTCGGGTTATGCGAGATTTTCTTTGCAACTAATACAACTGCGGACTACCACTGGTTGTTTTTCATCGTTTCTGCTCTGTCTGTGCAGGTATGTACTATGCAGGTCGGGTTATGCGAGATTTTCTTTGCAACTAATACAACTGCGGACTACCACTGGTTGTTTTTCATTGTTTCTGCTCTGTCTGTGCAGGTATGTACTATGCAGGTCGGGTTATGCGAGATTTTCTTTGCAACTAATACAACTGCGGACTACCACTGGTTGTTTTTCATTGTTTCTGCTCTGTCTGTGCAGGTATGTACTATGCAGGTCGGGTTATGCGAGATTTTCTTTGCAACTAATACAACTGCGGACTACCACTGGTTGTTTTTCATTGTTTCTGCTCTGTCTGTGCAGGTATGTACTATGCAGGTCGGGTTATGCGAGATTTTCTTTGCAACTAATACAACTGCGGACTACCACTGGTTGTTTTTCATTGTTTCTGCTCTGTCTGTGCAGGTATGTACTATGTAGGTCGGGTTATTGAGGCTATTTTGCAGCCTGTTTTTGGCTAGCGGCTCTTTTCGATCGGTAAGTAATGAGCAGTTGTAGGTACCTAGCCAATAGAACTGAAATAAAAAAGGCTTCCTTTTCATGTATCCTCACGGTCTGACGCATTTCTAAAGCCGATCATGGAAAAGACATTTGATTCAGGCAAGAGTGTAATCTGCAGCTGTCCATTTGTGTTTGTCACGAACTCATGCATTTCTGTTTTTTTGCACCATTTGTCACGAAACTTGATTAAGGGCAGGTTACGCCAAAAATCGTAATTTCTCTCCTGATCATGCCATGTTATTCAAACTTTGGGGTTGGTTTTAGGGTGCTTTGAGTAGTGTTTGCTGAAAATTTCAGCAATCTAACATTAAAAGGAGAGGAGCTATAGGGTGTGAACGAAATAGAATTATGCATCTTCTGGGTGGAGGTTACAGCTAAGGAAGTCAAATCAGAAGTCAAAACTACAGATGACCAAACTGGGGATTCCACAGAACCACTTATTTTTGTTCCTAGATGTATTTTCTGCTTTGCAGCCCCTGTACCTATTCTAACTTCCTGGACCCAAAATGAATCTGGAAGCGGTGCGATAGAAAAAATACAAAAATGTGCTTCGCATGGCAAAAAGGGGGCTATCCGTACGGTGTTTGGCCATTTTAAGTGGTTCTAAATGTTCCCTGGTGAATGGTTTGTGTTGAGGTGTGTACTCCAAAAAAAAAAACTAATTTCAAGTTGTCTGGACCAAAATTGCATGGCGCTGTTCTCAACATTGTTCTGCACAATGTTGGGCTTTCAGTTCGTTTGGGTTTTTCACATGCTTTTATGGTAGGATTTAGCACATCTGTTTCGAAAAAATGGCAAAATGACACTTCTTTGTCAAATTCCGGTGGAATTTGAGGCAATGAAAAATGTTAAATGCCTTACTGATAACTTGCTACAATGAACTTACTGATAAGCCGATGATGATTTTTGGCAAAAAAGTGAGGTGTGAAAAGGTTGAAGAGCGAAGTGGTCTGCAAGTGTAAACCACTGAAAGTGGAAATAGAAATGGAAGTGTCATTTGGCTTTCAAACACGAAGTTATGTTCGAAATGTTCATCAATGATCAAATTGACAATAGCTGGATTTTGATGTGCACGAAATATGGCTGGCGACACAACCCATATTTGCACCTAAACCATCGCCAGTAGGTACTTGACTTGACTGATGTCCATAATCAAAAGGTGGCAAAGGTCAACATGTGTTGTTGATCTCATGACCTACCTACATTGTGTTCTTCTTTTGCAGGTTCATTGATATTTATGGCATTCGTTGGAGATGAAAAAACAGACTGAGGAATCAAATAGCTTGGATAACAGTAGTGGCATTACTGGGTTTGGTATTGAGATTCAACACCCTGTTCTGAACAGTGCTGCAAGTTTTGCTAATGGGCCTCCAAGTGCTGTCCAAGTGTCTCATGTCAGTGTGCCGACAAACACTCGCATTACTCTAGGCCAGCAAGTGTGCGTGTCATCAGCTGCCAGTTTCACGCATGGATTTCCGAGCACTTATTCCTTTTCAAATGTTGTCCCCTTTTCTGGTAAGTTGTTTCATTTGCTCTCTTCATCCAGTTGAGTGGTGGGAGGCTGTTATTATTTGTTTTGTTGGTTGGGGCTTTGCTGGAACCATGTTGCATTCATGGATTTTGTGGCTACATAACCTCATTTGATGGTGTTACATTGTGTATCTTTCTGCTTCTTGCATTGTATGAAGTAGAGTCCTGCACGGGTAGAGTTTTCAATACCCATACCCAACCCATACCCGTGAAGGTGATACCCGTACCCACCCATACCCATAATTTTTTGGATTTTTTTACCCATACCCACCCGTACCCATGACCGCGATACCCAACCCCAACCCATACCCATGAGTACGAAACCCGTACCCACCCATACCCGTGAAAATTTCATACCCGTACCCAAAACC
>JASGXE010013342.1:0-12236 GCA_030068105.1 Sinentomon sp. SZTP_YWyxl
CGGGAATTAAGGCTCACCCACGATCATGAGGATGAGTCATTTATTCCAGGGAAAGTTTGCAACGCATTGTACGTCATTGGTGACGTCATAGCGACGTAATTATTACGTCATTGTGACGTTACTTGCCCCTGACATCCACGCAACACTCTTGGCGCGGGACAGCCCCCCTTAAAACTCTCTGGCCTCATATGACATAAGTCAATTTCAAATTTTAGTTGAAATTAAATTTAAAATTTCAAAGAATGTCTAAGATGGCAGATGAAAAAACAAAAAAGCGAATGTATGGGAGAAATGAAAAATGCACATCACACCATGTTCCACAGCAATTCCGAGTGCATTTCAGCATGGGAAGAGAACAAATGAATAATTTTTATGGCAGTGAGAATGGTCCAGGGGATTGAGACTTCATATTATGAAAGAATGGTGGAAATGAGTGTTTCTTTATTTTTTCCCGCAGCCCGCATCAACGACATGGCCTGCAGTTTGAATTTGAGATTCTACCTCCGTCAGTTCCTCCAAAGTCACAACCCTCCTGACCCTTCTCTCCATCAGAATGGTTTTAAAGACATTATTTTTCCATGATTCTTTTAAGACTTTATGGATTACAAAGAAAAACAGAAAAAAAAAATAAATAAAAACAGGTGGAATATAATACAATGAAAAGGACATAGGTACCAAAGTACTGGGTAAGGGGAAATGTAGATAGGGTGTTCCACTGCAATCCCTGAGTGCACTTTTCAATCAGCATGGAAGAGGAAAAAGTTTATTTTTGGTGGTTTATAAAACTTTTTTCCCATTAAGTTTTACGAGTAACTTAGGTACTTGGTTATTCTCAGAAGCACCCTCAGATTTTGGATGAAACACCAGTTCTCAAGCAGTTTGCCTTCAAAGAATCTGTGTTTTAGTTCAAAACTTTTCTTGAAAGCATCTTCGTTTTTCCCTTGTTCAAGCAACATGGCCTGCAATGCTAGAGAAGACCCAATTGTCACTAACATCCACTGATATTAAACCCTGTATGTGAAACAACTGGTAAATTAATAGAAAATTTGACTACATCAATGCACAAAAGAAAATAATCACAATCAACAATGGGCATAACACCCCTGGATAATACAAACATGCAGGTGAAAGAGATCTTCAAAGTGGAGTCAAGCTGCAGAACAGGCCCGGACTTTCAATGAACAAGACAAGTTCACTGAAGCAGGAATCAAGCTGTAATAAAATGGTAAAAATGGAAAATTTGAATACATTGCAATCTCTATTATCTGGATTAATAAAAACCAGGTGCATCCGGATAATCGGATTTTCCGTATAAGCGGGGCATTTATCCTTATGTGTTCTTTAGGGATCCAACTGATCCGGGTCAACCAGATCACAGCAACAACTTCAACTCTGTGACCCGTTCTCAAACTGCACCAGTCGCACAACACCAGCGGCAACGATCATATCGTGTCATCAGACTTAAAAAAGACCCCACCCCAGGGGTCGAAACGTCGTCAGTAAATCATGACATCGATCCCAAAATGGTTTTAAATCAAGTAACTACTTTCTCTTTGAATGGTAATCACACATTTCGCATTGAAAACCCTTTGCCAAAGAGTGAATGCTGACATGATGCTGTTTTAAGCTTCGCTGTGAAGTTGACACAGAACCACATTCTTCACGACTGAATGGACCTCCAGAATGATCTCGTTTGTGTCGGGAAAGAAGATCTTTATGCTAAAATAGTTTATCACACAAGTCACACTTTTCACATTAAAACTCTATACCAGAACAATGACTCATTTGGTACCATCGCATGTCTGTTTAAACTGAAACTTTACAATGAGACATTATTTTTCAATTTGTCGAAGGAAATAATTGATAAAATTTTGCCATGTACCTATGTGGGAAAAAAGTATCATTTCTAAAAATAAGAATAAAATGGCCTCGAAAAAAGTGAAGCCAACAGAAAAAATGTGGGTTTTGCAGTGTGGTCACACCGATCACATTTGAAAGGTCGTTTTGAAGAATGAATAACTTGGTGTTGCTGGAAAATGAGACATTTGTGGAGTAGTCACACTTGCCGCATTTGAATTTCTTTTCTGATGAGAGGCTAATTTGGTGTTGTCGCAATTATTCTTCGAATTGTGAACTGTAATTACACTCGTCACACTTGAATGGCTTGTGTTTGTCGAATGACATAATTGGTGTCGCTTGAAATTGTGCAACTTCTGTGTTGAATAGCAGCACTAATCACATCGAAATGTTCTGTCAACAGCATCAGAAAAATGCAGTTTCGTCATGACAGGTTCGAAGTCAGAATTGCGGCAACAACCTCAACCATCATCTTGTTGCAAGAGCCCCGAAAGAAGGGATAAAAATTAATCTGAAGATTGATCTCATAAAAACACTTCCTATGCAAATTAACAGCTGTCAGGAACTTAAGACTGTGGATTCTCAGTTCAGTTGGATACCTTGCACTTATCCTCCTTCATATGCTTGCATGTCCAGGACAACTTTTGCATTGTAACCTTCACAAATTCAGAGAAAGATGACAAGGCAAATATGTGTGCAACTTGCTTTTGTTCCTATTGCATGAAACAAGGCCTGGAAATACTCTTGCCTGCTCCCTCATGTTCCAACCACCTTGGAATAAGGAGTGATACAAGAAAGAACTCTCGTCCTCTGGGGAAAATGAGATAGGAAGTGGTTAATTTATCAGTTGATCAACTGGATGGAGAAAGTGCTGATAGCATCATTGTTTGCTTTGCCTATGTCCAGGGTTGGGCAAAGGGGGGGGGTAGGGAGGGGGTTACCCCCCTGGCCTTCGGCCGAGGTTACCCCCCCCCAGCCTTTTTCCGAGGATACCCGTGGCCGAAGGCCAAGGGTATCCTCGCCTAGTGTTTTGTTTTGTTTTTATCATTTATGTCGGTTGTATCTTCTTCTTAAGGTCTGGCGAAAAGAAGTCGTAAACCTTACTTGAGTCTTGACGAACAAAACGACTGCACTTCACGCTTCACAAATCACTGATGCCCGACTTTTTGGGGAGGGTGTCCGGGTGGGTGTCCGGGTCAAAAAATAGGTGTCCGCACTTTAATTGGGTATCCGCCATCCGGGTGGGTGTCCGGATCAGAAAATGGGTGTCCGCCGTCCGGGTAAAAAAATGGGTGTGAGGGCACTTTAAATGGTTGTCCGGGTCAAAATGGGTGTCCAGGCACTTTAATTGGGTATCGGTGGGTATCCGCCGACTCATCATTTTCTTTGTTTGTTAAGAATTTAAGTGTTCAGTGTGTCTAATTATTGTCTTTCTTTTTCTTCCAACCTTGCAATGATCCAATCATTGCGGCTTACAATTTTATTTAGGGAACATGATATAAACTGAGCTATTCGATTGTTTCTTGTGGTGCCACTCTTAAACTCATGTGAAAATTGTGGCACAATTCTTCGTGTGGTGAATTTGCTTCTTGCCATCTTGACGACTACCTACGGAATTGGATATTTCACTTGAATTTGGCTCTTCGATCTTCACTGGATGGTTCTGATGTGAGTCTCAATCATGGATTATTGCAAGGTTGGTTGAAATTCTAATAACTTTCTTATCTTTTGTGCAAATGTCGGCTCTAATGTGAATGTAAATCAAACCAAAATAAATGCCTTTTCATTCTGATTTAGAATAAAAACCACTAGAAAAAAAATAAATATATCTTAAAAAATGCTTGCTGCCCGGTTGAACCACGTGAGCCATTTTGCTGTTATCCGTGCTTTATTGTGGCAAAAAATGATGCATGCCCGTCCGGAGATAGCCTACCACTGACCCGTGAGATATTGCCCGTGGCCCCCAACATAGAAACATAGAATGCACAAAGGAAAAAAATCAGTGGAAACCCAAAATCCAACAAGTTACTTCATTGCTCACTCAAACCCTTCAAGCAATCAGCTGATTACTTGAAAAAGCTCATCACTTGAACTTCCAGTGTAAACGGGGTATAATTGATAATAACATTCACGAACCTCTTCATTTGAAGCCAACGATTGCAAACACATATCGAACCACCCACAGGTTGAATTTGACAGGCCTCCCAAGTGGGTAGGTATGTAGTTGTAGATTGACAAATTGTTTGTACTTCGATATTTGGTTTCACACCAGCAGTGCAAAGTAGGCATCCATTTTATTTATACCATCTTGATCAGTAGTTGAGGAAGCTCCTCAAGAGGATCATTCTGTAACGGGAGGTGTGTTGAATGTGCTAATTTCTTTCTTCTTTCTATTCCTCTAGGTGGGTGGGGAGGGAATAAATTGGATTTGGGATGGAGATTTGGAGAATCTCGTTTGGCCATTATGGCGGAGCAGTTGGGCGAGGTTATTTGGTGCCCTTTCCGAGAAGGTTTATCCAGACAGGAAGAGTCTGGCTGGAGGATTAAAGTTTGGTGTAGTTTGAAAAGAAACTGAACGGTGAGAGACAGATTTTGCTGTTTCTTTGAAGAGGAGCTGTTTGGACGATCAGCTTCCAAAGAAAAACTGATCAAATCAGTTTTCATCTGATTGACGGGCATCGGGCAGTTTGAGAAGTGCCAGGTTTTGGAACTGTACGGTTGGAGAAACCTAATGGTAGAAGAAGAGAGACACCAGTTGAGTCAGTTTAACTTTAAACTTTCAAAGTTGGGAGGTTACAGTGATCATCAACACTGAAGTGGTGATAACCAGATTTGTTATCCCTGTGGTGATTTCGGAAAGACAGATCTTGATTGCTGAAAAGGCAAGGCTTGTCTTCGGTTTTTCATTGGAAATGGAAAGAACAGTTTATCAATCATTTATTGCTGAAGGAGAATTGTTATTCAGCGAAATGCTTGTGATCACTTTGTGGTAAAATTGTTTAACTGTTATGACACTAATGTTTTCTGTTTTTATTATTAAATTTAGGTTCCCGAAGGCAAGTGGGTTATGATTTAGGCTAGGCCTAGGTCTTTTGGATTATTTTGTTGAAAGTGCTGGGCTAGGGAGTGTTAGTGATATCTGCACACTTAATTTGGAATACCACATTGGTTGGCAAAGAGGAGTGCAGTCAAGGAGAGGATAGCCTACGTGAAGAATCGTGGTAAGTCCTGCCTGTCGGCACAATTCATAAATGTATTTTGATTGAGCACCAAGTTACCTAACAAACATGTTGCATGTTGGCATCCAAATTTGGACCAGTAAGTTTCAAAGGTTCCTTTCAAAAAACAAAAGAAAGAAAAAGAAGGAGAAATTGAATTAGAGATGTACCTTTCCTTTTTAGCTTCCATATGTTTTGCCTGTCCACCTATCTGCATTTTTGCTGACTGCCAAGGAAGTACTCATCATGCTATGGCAGCCTACTGGCCAGGGTTGTTCGTTTAAAACATTCTGTTTTAAACATGTTTTAAACAACCACGACTTGTTTAAAACAGTTTGTTTAAAACAAAATTGTGTTTTAAAAGTGTTTTAAACATGTTTAAAACAACCGCAACTTGTTTGAAATGCTTTGTTTAAAACAATCTGCAAAAACAAAAAAAATGCTTTTTGCTTTTTTTACTCAATTTTCAACGTTTTTCTGTTATTGTTATCAATAAAACCATTATTGTTGTCTTTTTCGAGTACCATTGTCACTAAATTATTGAAAAAAATAGCCTTGGCAGCTTTTGGAACACGTTTAATACTGTTTAAAACACGTTGATAAGCCTGCACAACATCTTGAATTCAACCCACAACTCTTCCAAATTTTGGGAAGCAACCCCAAAAATCAAGAAGTGCAAAGTTTAGAAATCTATCAACAGCAGTTTTATCATAATTACAGTAATCATATCGACCCAACTCAGCATCAGCCACTGTTGGTAACGGTGGGGGGGATGCACAATCCACAGAAAAGGAAGCATGAATTGTCAAGTGATCTCAGGCCTGCAATCGGACGAATGGACAACAGGCTGGATTTCTGACAGTGGAAAATCAAATCAATGGTGTACCCACCCACTTGTGGGACATGGAGATCCTTTGGGCGGGTGACAAAATTTACTACTTGTTGAAGGGAGAATCTGTCAATCAACCCTTGAAGCCCCTCCGGAAAAACATCCAGAGAAGAGGCATCAAGATTGAAATCTCCCAGAACAAGCAAAGGTGAATTGACTATAGGTTGGCCATTGCCATTTGATGCTAAACGTAAGGCAGAAAGGCACTCCACATGCATCTCAACAAAGCAATCTGGAGATAGGTGTGGAGGGCAATAAATAAGCAAAATGTAAGTTGGTGGATAAGAGGACTCCAGAGCAACTACATCAGTAGATCTCATAGACTTTGCTAACATACAATAATTTTAGGCAAGAAGCAAGATCGAATACCAAGCAGAATTCCTCCACCAAACCGAGAACGGTCTCGACGGAGAATCGAACATTGATTTGGTAAGATATCGCTTTCTGAGCAGGATTCATCTAGTCAGGTTTCAGTCAGTGCAATGCAATCAGGTTTTACAGAATCAAAGACTGGCCTAAGAGCATGACGTTTTGGAAGGATGCTGCGAACGTTGCAGAGAACCATTGAGGAGGGAACTTTTAGATTTTGGGCGGCAGGATATTGAGATACGTCATTTGTACTTGGTGGACAGTTGGACACAACTATCTTACCTCACCTAAAAACTGTTCATGGACTCAACAAACTTGGCAGCGACAGCTGCTGCCCCTCCCTCAGAGTAATGCAGGCCATCGTGGGAAATTGAGGAGGCCTGCACTTCCCTCAGGTCCAGGAAGTTAACATTCACCAGGTTCCTACAGTAAGCCGAGAGCATGCCATTCAAGTCAGAAATCTTTCTTGACAGCTCAAGATTACCTGGTTGTGGTGGAAGCGAGCCAACATTAATTCCCAATACGATATTTGGATAGGTTAGGCTAACTGTGACATACAAGTCTCCAATCAACCTGGTGAAGGCACGGAAAACGTCGGCTGTAACAGGATAATGCCTTACGTTCACCTCGCCAATTGCCAAGTTTATCAGAATCCTGTCTCTTCCGGACAGAGAGCCCAAGCAACTCCGAAAGAGTGGACAAATACATGTACAGATCATCAAACCTGACAGCCGTAACAAAAACATCACAGGTGCAGCTAATTTTTCTTGCAAAATTTTTTTGCGTCAAGTGCCCTCCCAGCCAATGTGGCAACAGAGTTGGTTTAATTTGGCTGGGTTGACGCCAGGTGAAACAGAAAAAAGAGAAACCATTTAGCACAAAAAACATTGAAAATATAAAGGAAAAAACTAATTTCAGAAAATATTGTACGGGGCCTTTATTTCCTCAGACTCTAAACTCATCAGATGACTTTTAAAAGACTTTTTAAAGCTTTCAAAACGTACATTTTTCCTAATTGAGTCTGGTATACTCAGCCATAATTTAATTAAATGGAATTTCAAAGATTTCCTCCCATAGTCCGAATATATTTTTGGAATTATAGGTAAATTTGAGATATTATTTCTAGTTACCGATGCAGGTGCCTTCCAAGCTATAAAATTTGCTTTCACTTTATTGTTGTGGATTTTGAACGCTAACTTTGCCAAATTATACACAATTAGCCCATATACATCCAATATATTTAAATGAAGAAAATAATCTCGCGTGTGAGCATCACGGGAAAATGCCAGGAATAGTTAGTCCACCCCTCCACCTGGAGAACTGTGCGCACTTGATGCCAGCAAAACCTGGAAACAGGCATCTCAGGTTTGAATTGCCAAGATTTATGATGGCAGCACGACCGCTGTCACCAACGCAGGAGGCAATAGTAGAAGTGCCCGCAGCCACATCGATGTCAGAAACTACTCCACCTTGTCCCGGTGCAGACTGTTTCACACCACCATCAACATTCCCAACCACAGAGTTATTCGCAGGTGTGGGAGGAAGGGAGGTCAATTTTAGAGCGTCAATGGCAGCCTCCAGCTTCGCTATCCTACTTTGTAAACCCTTAATATCTGCTGAAAATCTGCAAACTTTGCAAACAAATGCAAGCCTCCCAGCATCTACAAATGATGCAGAGATGCCTGAAGAAGCAAAGTTCACCCAATCTGAACACCTGTCACATTGTATCCATTCAGTTGTTGGATTTGCTTTGGTTTTCTTTGTTTTGCAAGCAGACCCCCTTTTGGAGCTTTTTTTTAAAAAAAAAAAAGCTCAGTTGCGTTCGACCAGGAGATGGGGATGGGCCCGGATTCAGCTCAATGTCACCAGTAGGTACATATTAAAACCGTTGAAAGGCAAAGAACGAGCTTTCATCATCATCGTGGAGTCATATGGACTGATAGCCATTCGGCTGGTGGTCCGACCATTTACCTTGTTGCACACACCTTGGGCTCGCAAGGAGAACTATGCCCCATAATCGTAGCCCATTTCTGCTCTGCATTCAACTGAAACGACTCGGACCAGTTTTACGGCGTATACACGCCAACCCGCAGGATTTCCCGGAGAGAATCATGCTCTACAGAGCAGCAGACGTGTGACTTGTGAGATGTGGCTTCTCTGTTGTGTAACCTGCCAAGCCACTATCTTGGACTTGGAGCTAGGTGTTCTTTAACGTGCACAGTGTGATGCTGCACACGGGACCTCCTGCTTAATATCTCATCCGAAGGAGACGAGGGACTTGGCCACTAAGCCCCCTTCCAGCAGCACAAACTGGGGTACAAGGGTGGTCTCCCATCCAAGCATCATCCAGGCCCAACGTTGCTTAACTTCGGTGTTCTGATGGGAACCGGTGCAAGCCACAAGGTATGCGCTGCTGGCAAAAAAGGCACGCCTTTTTTGCCTGCTGGCTTTAAAGGCACGCCTAAAAAAAATCTGTTTAATAGCAAAAATCACACGACAACAACTGACATTGCACAAAGGACAGAATGGATGGGATAAAAACAAACATTGTAATAAAATCACATATCAACAGAGCAGCCGAATGCTTCCTGCATCAGTTCCGATCAGAACGAGCTTGTTCATGGGCAGCATTCCGACTGCAGTGACAAGATTCTTGATGATGTCAGAGTGCAGCTTGATCAGTGGACTGTTGGAAGTTTCCAACAACTGGGATATTCCAGCCGATGAATTGCAACTAGAAAATAGTGGATAGAAACCAATTCTGTTCCCTGTTGTCAAGAGTACAAGGTCGTCATTGCACGTCCTGAGGCAATGCACTGGCTCGCTGACTGTCCAGGTAACATTTTGCAGGTTTCCTTCACCACTCGTGCCAGATGGCTTCCAAAATGTTACAGTCTGATCAATCGATGAGCTGATTAGAAGAGAATTGTGCGTTTCCAGCTGGAGAACCTCTCCCTCGTGGGCATACCAGTTGTTGATCAAAGTGTAACGTACAGATTTGTTACTTACCACTTTCTGTAACCTTTTCCTATTTCTTCGTCTAGGCAGGCTGATTTTGTCGACAAATCCTCACCAAAGTATTCTCAATTTCTCAGGAATAACAAATCACCCCTAAACCTAGCAATGAGGTATTTAGGCTACTGAACTGCACTATTCAGTTCTCCCAGATCAAAGCCTATGGGCTTAAACCCACCTGTGACAACATAAATTTTATTCAAACAGTAAGAGAAACAAATTAAAAGAGGATAATTTCTATGATTATCAACCAAATCAATCACTTCACATTTGAATCCTTCACGGACAATAAGTACACAAAACTATCAATTCACAATAGGAAACTTCTGCACGGGAACAATCAACCTGCTCTTGAAGACACCTCCTCTGGGCCCTTCTCAGACACTTCCCTCCCTCCACAAGTCTTTGACTTCTCCGGTTCACTGTGAGCGTTCTTTCCCAACGGTCTTTTGGTTTCCTTGGGAAATGGGAACAAGTCTGTCGATGACCTCCCAACCTCCAACAGCTGCAAACTCAAAACCTCCCTCCCAGGACCTTTGATTATTTCTGGAAATGGTCTTGACGCACAATGCCAGCGTCAACCTTGAAAGTTCAGTGTAACTTTAGTCGTCGCTTCCATCTCTGGTGTTCTAGGGCACTTCACAGTCCCTGGGTCTCCAACTTCAACAACTGAATCATGGCTTTGATCATTAAGATAGCCACCTCCACTAGGGCCTATCCCGATTCACTTCTTCGGGATAAACGTTGCCCCTTTGAAACGTCACAAATTGGCCAAGCCACCAAAACCTGTACCCCACCCTCCCACCTAGGGTAATAGAAAGAAAAACAATCAGATTAGTGCGGTTATAACTTCTATCCGTTACACATCCCCCCTCCAAGACCGCGCTAATATGATTGTTCTCTTTCTTTCTCTCAACTTTCTGTCTTCACACAAGCAACTCCACTCAGGGGACCCTGCTGCACATTGAAAGAAGATAAAAAAGAAAATTATCACTGGACATCAAAGCAACACAATTTATTCAAAGTCACAGAAACAAACTCTTCATTAACCAGAAAAACAATAGTAGATAGGTATACAACAAATTTAATTCTTTATAGGAGAAACAAAATCAATTTATTCAAATCAATTTATTCTTTACGAACAAAACTGGCTTCTCATAAGGATGAACAAAAGGGAAACTGAAAATTTTTCTTCTCGACAAATTCAACTCTTCAAAATGTCATTACCTTTATCAAATGAACTTTATCACATCAAGAAAGAAAAATCACAACACACCAAAATATTCTTGCACTCTTTAAACAAACACAATGAAAATATCCTCAATCCAACCTCCATCAGAAACAATTCAGGCATGTAACCCGCATTTTGAAAATCACGAATAAACGGACACATGAATTTTAAACAGCCAGAACAAAAGAAAAATAACCATTTTCTTTATCCATTTCCAAAAAAAACTGCTAACTTCCTCTTTAAAAAAGAATTGTTCAGTCTTCTACATTCTGTTAAACCTCTTGAGATAATTTTCTCAAGAGGTTTAACAGAACGATGGTGGGAATCACAAGACGAAGAAATAGGAAAAGGTTACAGAAAGTGGTAAGTAACAAATCTGCACGTTACATTTGGCGACCGTGACAGGACCCGAACCTGCAATCTTCGGACTTCGGATCCGAAGATTGCAGGTTCGGGTCCTGTCACGGTCGCCAAATGTAACGTACAGATTTGTTACTTACCACTTTCTGTAACCTTTTCCTATTTCTTCGTCTAGGCAGGCTGATTTTGTCGACAAATCCTCACCAAAGTATTCTCAGGAATAACAAATCACCCCTAAACCTAGCAATGAGGTATTTAGGCTACTGAACTGCACTATTCAGTTCTCCCAGATCAAAGCCTATGGGCTTAAACCCACCTGTGACAACCTAAATTTTATTCAAACAGTAAGAGAAACAAATTAAAAGAGGATAATTTCTATGATTATCAACCAAATCAATCACTTCGCATTTGAATCCTTCACGGACAATAAGTACACAAAACTATCAATTCACAATAGGAAACTTCTGCACGGGAACAATCAACCTGCTCTTGAAGACACCTCCTCTGGGCCCTTCTCAGACACTTCCCTCCCTCCACAAGTCTTTGACTTCTCCGGTTCACTGTGAGCGTTCTTTCCCAACGGTCTTTTGGTTTCCTTGGGAAATGGGAACAAGACTGTCGATGACCTCCCAACCTCCAACAGCTGTAAACTCAAAACCTCCCTCCCAGGACCTTTGATTATTTCTGGAAATGGTCTTGACGCACAATGCCAGCGTCAACCTTGAAAGTTCAGTGTAACTTTAGTCGTCGCTTCCATCTCTGGTGTTCTAGGGCACTTCACAGTCCCTGGGTCTCCAACTTCAACAACTGAATCATGGCTTTGATCATTACGAAGGTGCTGATTCTTCCCGTCAGCCAGCCACAAGCCCAGATTCCTCTAGAGTGCAGAATACCACCTCCTATCCACACGATGGGACTTCTGCGTCCTCCTCTTGTCCCAATCCTGCACTGCCAGCTGTCATCAATATTGGAAGCTCAAACCTTAGGCGGATTTACCCTTCTCTCTCCAATGTTAAACTTTGTAACAAATTTTCTCGTTGGAAGGAGGGTCTGAGGGTCAGTGAGGTCTTTAATATCCTTAAAAGATGTCTTTCTGGTTTAGCCCCCAACAGCAATGTGCTTGTTAACTTGGCTGTTGGCGAGCTTGACATTGCTGAACTCTCAGCCTCAGATACTTTTTTCACCTTTTGTCGCCTCATAACTGGTATAAATGCAAGTCTCTCTGGTCCTGCTGCCCAAAACAATCTCAATGTGAAGCTAAATATTTGTTCCATTCCTCCCAGATTGTATAAAGGTG
>JASGXE010013343.1:0-12417 GCA_030068105.1 Sinentomon sp. SZTP_YWyxl
AGTTCCAACAATGACAAACAATGTTTTGCATTTTGTTGACTCTTGTACCTGTCTTGCTCGGTGGTTCATTTGGACCACCCCTTGGAAGAATTGAAATGGCGTCAACCCTGCACACTGTTCTCAACATTTTGTCACATTTTTCCTCTTGGCTGGGATAATTTTTGAAATTCTGTGCGAAAAACTGTGATTTCTTCTGGATTTGATGGGCCTGAGGAAGCCAAATTAAATTTAAAGCCCAAAAAGTCTGTTCAATGCTAAATTTGGGAAAGCAAGTGAATATTGACTTGAAGACCCAATTGAAGAGAATTTGTAATCAAACAAACTTTCTAATAGTCTAGTTGTTCCAGGCCATAAAACCGAGTGGGCGGAAGGTGGTCCGTTGGGATGTGCAGCACCAAGAATTTTGGTCGGCAGCGGCACCACGGGGAAAGTGCCTTTCATTCGGCACTCGGCACTTTCTGAACTCAGATGGCAACACTCAGCAACAAATGGAACACATTCATTTTTTATACCACTTTTGATTTGAACTTAGAATATATCCGATAGATGTGAAAAAGTGAGTTGCAGAAGTATTTCCTGAAACGATTGGTAATAATTATTGTTTTGGTTCTCTTGTGTTTGCAATTGTCCTCACCCAACCTACTGTTTACAAGGGCTGGTTCTTTTATAGTCCAATGGCATTTGGCCCTTAAGGGACCGGTACCACCTCCGATACTATCTCGGGTACCCCTCGTGCGATTTTGATGATTTTTAGCTTGTTTGAAAGGTCTTTTCGAGCTGAAAACATTGAGCCATAGTGCAATGTTCTAGACCCAGTAGTTTTTTTGTGAAGGCCATATATATATGATTCGCTAAAAATCTATCTCCTCCTAAACCGATGAACCCATCTGCCTGAATTTTTGTGAGGATGTTACACATGGATGGGGCTACAAATTGAACCTCTACCAGCCATGTGGCACCTCCCGGCTACTCCTGGTAACTGTTAGAAGCTTAGCGCTGCTTAGCGATAGGTGAATAATGCATGATAGAAATCACATTGTAAGTGGTCCCACTGGAGTCACAGAGGTTCAATTTGTTCAATCTGGTCCCATGAATAACTGGTACAAATTTCAGGCAAATCGGTCCAGCCGTTTAGGAGGAGATGCATTTTAAGGGGGGGGGGAACCTAGATTTTTTCGTGAAAAATGAAAAATTGTCCAATTTTTTTAATGTGTGGACCAGATGCGCTGAAATTTCTAGTTTCTGATGGTGAAAACCAAATGCAAATATCTTCAATAAAAAAAAATGGCACACGAAAGACCGGAGGCACGTTTTTACCGCTCGCGGTAAAATCAGCAGTAAAATGAAAATGTTCTCGATCTTCGACGCTGTTTTTCTCAACTTTTTGTTTTTTAAGCATTTTTTGTGTTCCGCCCCGTGTATCTCAGCCATTTTTTATGTGATCATGTTCAAATTTGGTGTACTTATGTAAAAAACTATTCTAAAAAGATTGACAAGGCCATATTTGACAATTTTTGCCCCCATTAAGAGTTATTAACAAGTGAAAGGAAAAAAATGCTAAAAATTTACCGCTTTTCTAGCGGAGTGACAGAAAATCACCTGCCACACAATTCTGGGGCCAAAAACAAGAAATCGGGCATTGTCAAAAGTTTTGGCTTGGTTTTTTACCCCTATTACTCGAATTTGGGCATTCTTACACGTGGGGTTATCGCAGTGCACGGGACGGAACACCGCCTTATTTTTTACCCTAAAATGGCTGCTGTGGCCAAACCAGATGAGCTAGTGTTCAAATTTTGCACAGAAGTTGTCTAGATTGGTTCCAAAGTGTGTGCAAAATTTGAACAAAATCAGTCAAAAAATAAAAAAGTTTGCCGAAACTAGGTCCCCCCCCTTAAAGTTGGAAAAACACAGAAAATGTGAAAGCGGAGATATAACCGACATATTTGCGTAATCTTACAGCAGCTCCGGTTAACATGAAAACTTCAAACGGGCATAGAAAAAGTTCCATCGGACCGATTTTAATGATTTTAACACCATTTCTTAGGAAAAATTCCAATTTTTTGGGCATACCAAATTTGGAAAATCCAAAAAAATCGAAAATTTCCTTATTTTTTGGTGGTACCAGTCCCTTAACAATAGGATTTCAAATGTCAGTGATAAGTAGATGAACGTACAGCATGGCCTTTCGAACAAGGTCTTCTATTCTCATGGTCTCCGCAATGCGTTTACGCAGTTGGGTGATCTTTTCCTCACGCAGGACAGCTGGGTTGACTGCTCGCATCCGGAACATGACCGCAGTATCAGCGCACGGCTAACGTTGCTTGCGTTCGCTCTCCGCAACCTTTGCTGCGGTTGGTTCCTTTATGTGTGCTCTCTCTGGTTTTTGCATTGTAATGTTTTGCGCCTCTTCACCAGAGGAGGCTCAGGCATTCAATGCAATGTGTTTGACATTGACTGTGTGAGGTGCCGAGTGCCGTCGGTGCCGCAACACTAAAAACTACGCAAACGCTAAGATTCGGCACCGGCACCCCTTGGTACCGCGTGCCGACAAAGTGGTTCCGCACATCCCACCCCTTGGGCAAAATGAACAATTTGCACATGTTGAATTATATGAAGTGGTTAAAGTTCAACACAATGGGACATGCAAAGCTGTTCATTAGCATAGTTTTCAGAGTATGTGCAATGGTTTGAAGATTTAACGTGTCGTACAATTTATTAAGGAATAAAAAAAATAGCGAAAAAAGCAAAAATTCAATGTTGAAGTGGAAGTTAGACCAAATCATGCAAAACAGAGTAGTCCATTCTAAATTTTCTCAAATTCTACAACCGTATTGTCATTTTGAACGAAATAGCAGATATGTCAATAAAATCAAAATTTACCAATACTCAACTTGAATTTTTGCCTAAGAATGCAGTAGCCAAAAACCTACCCTTCATGTCTTTCGAATGGCAAAAATAATATGGGAAGAAAGCATCCAAGACTGACCATAATTCGCATGATCAATCAATTCAATAATACAGTTTGATGGGAAGAACCTTACTAGGCCCACAAAGAGACGGGATCATGGTGTGGTTGGTGTGGTCCAATGGACCACCTCTTGGGTGGTTCTGTACGGCACTGACTCCTTGGGAGGTTAAGGGTTAATTGGCGATGGACTTGGACTTAAAAAATGGCATCCAATCCACCGTTTGCAACGTTATGATGAAGTGTGATCGAGGAACTGTTGAGAAGTAGCTAATTAACCCCTTCCAGTCCAGAGTGCCACATAGATGATGCATTCAACATGGAAAATGATCACACACTTTCTGGGTATGTGGCCATCATGCTTTCTTTAATCTCATTGGCCTCTGTAAGTAAAAAACACGTCAGACTGAGATTCTCCAACTGGCACAAATTCTGTCAGCAGAAAAGAAAGTCAGGTAACGGAGGCGGATATGCTAAATCAAGAACAGAAAAGAAACTATGCATATCATGGAATTGAAATATTGCCTCCCACTGAAAGATCAATGCCAAAGTGCACAAGAGAAGAAAAGACTTGGACAAGTGCAACAGGCTAAAGCTCAGTGGAACTTGAACAGCCTTCGTATGTCTGCACAAGTCTCAGTACCTCATCAAACATAACATAAACAAATGCTAACCAGATGCTTCGTAAGGCTTCTCTAAATCGAAACAAGTGGGCAGATCCGGATCAAGGCAGCTGGAGTCACTGCTATCGAAGTTAGATGCAGCACAATCAAGCCCAATCTCCACCCCACAACCAGTGACATCACCCACGCTTCTACCAGACTTCTTTCCCATGCTTCCATCTGACACGACATGGCCTTGACTCTTCTCTTCAGCCATTTTTGATTTGATAAATGAGTTCGAATTCGTTGCACTCGTTGGCTCATTCTGGTCGGTGTTGCACTCGGCAAGCAACAGTTGCAAGATGTTTGCATTCTCGCAACTGCACTTTGTTGACGCAACGGCACGGACACACCCAATGAGAACAGGAGCATCAGGCCAGACATTTCCACTCCGATCGACAAATTCCCAACGGCATTCTTCAAATTTAATTGGTCCTGAAAAAGTTATCAAGCAAGTCGCAAATAAATGAAAAAAGTAGCAACCAGAGGGGGATGTAATCAGATAATTCAGAAAAGTGATCAGGGGGTTGTCATTCCATTTCCCAGTTTATTGAAAGCAGATTTCACCATTGCATTCATAATCATCATTCCAATCCATGTTGTTCAACAAAATCCTCACTTTGGTCAAAAGTCAGAATTATTTTCACTAAACCAGCTCGCCCTCTCCCTTTGCAATTCCATTAGACACAACTAGTGATTCTTGAAAAAAAAAAGAGAACATTTGCAAGGAAACGGGAAGTGTCAACACTGCCAAGTTATGTCATGTATCAAACAAAGAGAAATAATTTTTATCTGGCTGCGATAATGCTAGATGAGCGCCTTTTTAAGATCCTGGATTGAAATTGATGCTCATTAGGTACATGATGTGCAGTGGTATGTTAGGACAACCAGCCTGGCATGGGTGCACGTTCTGTCCAATGTTGATAAAATTTGGTGCGAGTGTAAGGAAGCATCGAATAACTGAGAAGCAAGTGGGGCCTACACAGGCACCATGTCAGGAAAAAATTACATTTTGCAAGGTATCAAGCTGCGATGAGCAAGTAAGTGAAGTTTGACTGGTGCAGAAGAATGTTTGGGCTTGGTCTTGGGTCAGAAAAAGAAAAACAAACAGAGCAACGAAAACAATTTTGGGAACATTACATCCCTGGAAAGTTTTGGGAATTTATCCTCCCAGAAATTTTAGAAATATTCGTTGAATAATTTTGGGAACATTCCCAGACATTTTGAGAACATCTTAGATACAACATAGTTGACCAATGTAAATTCGCCTTTATGTCTTGTCTGCCCACCTGCATTCACTATTTTTCCAATATCACCAAAAATGACAATAGAAGGGATGTTATCAATATCTGCAGCCTTCTTCTCTTCTGGTTTTCCGCAAGGCGAAGATCACCATCTGTTTGTGATTTGATAATTTTCGTGCGTTGTTGGAAGTTCAAGGTGTTCAAAAATAATTCCTCAGTATAGAATAATACACTTTGACCCAACTTCTTTCACACATTTTTCCAGGTTCCCGATCATTTGCATCCAGGTGCATTTTGCAAAAAAAAAAAAAAAATAAAAAAATCAGGCGCCAACTAAATGCAGTACCTACAAATACAATACAACACAAATGCAGAAAAAATTGTCCCTATTTGTTTATCTTACGGTTGCCAAAATTATCAGTGCAAGAAAAGATTTGTTACATATACTCACAAGTATGTCACAATGTTCTGGCAAGTATTGTAAGTAGGTAAGCATTTTTTTAAGAAACGAAGGAACAAAAATAATGTCCTTTGTTGGCTACAGAATTTGAATAAGTAGACCAGAAGTGGCAATGGGAATACCTGCCGACAGAGAATTAAAACAACCTTTAGACAAGTCCAGATTTTCCACTTCCTTTATTAATATCATTTTTTGATCTGACGTGAGCAAGAAAGTGTCAAGGACCTGTGTTCTGCACTGCATACACTTTTCAAAAACGAATGCACGCAATCAGCCTTCTGTCAGTTGCAAGCTTGAAAAAAAAAGAAAAAATGCCTAGAAATTGTTGAATATTTTTTCGGGGATTTTTGAAATATTCCTCGGGAACTTTCCCAGGGACCTTATTAAATTGGCTCACTCAGTGATCACCGTGAACTAAAACCCAGATTAGTGGAGGTTAAGTTCACTGGCCACTATCAAATTGCTGCACTTAACTTTCCCGTGCACTAAATCTCCATTGAATAGTTAAGTTAAAAAATAATGTGAACTAAAGTTTAAGTTCACGGATTTTAAGTTATCCAATTTAATAAGGTCGCAGTGGAAAAAGTTCTCAGATTCAGCAAGTTCAGTGAGCCCATAGCCATTGTGCTTGACATACAGAAACATTTTTGAAGTTTGATTGCAGCCTAGTAGAGGATTTTTAAAGCATCTGATTGGCGAGCGCAGCGAGCCTTCTCTGGGATTCGATAAAGCATTCTTGTTCGCACTCTAGCTTCTCTGAAAATAGACCAATCGAGGCCAAGCTTTGCAGGCAGATTCATGGTCATCATAGCTCGGATGAGTTCGAAAATGGGTGCACGCATTCTCGAGAAAAAACGTTTTCAATTTTCGCAGGTCTCAAGGCACGATTCAACGCAGAGGATGCACATGCATTGTTGACTTGCATGGCGAGGACCTGCTGGCAGCGTTGGCGAGCATTTATTTTTATTTATTTATTTATTTTTCGTCTTTGTTTATTAGACATAAACCTGGCGGAGTTAACACTTAAGTGTTCTCTGACACTCAACCAGCAAAGCAAGAAATTATCAAAAATATATCAAGGTAAAAGGCTAGATAAACATTTTACAACGGTATGTCAGACTTGGACAAATAAAAATCTAGAATTTTCTTCTTGAATTCCGAAACATTTGGAGAGCTTCGAATTGCAAGCGGGATAGAGTTCCATATGGTGGGGGCCAGATAGGAAAAAGAACCCTCGAACAGCGAAGTTCCATGATAAGGGATAACAAGGTTTCCTTTTTTGCGTGTGTCATGGGCATGAGTACCGCTTAAGAGGTGCTCAAAAAGGTAGCTTGGCTGTTTTGATCCAAGAACTTTATAAATAAGAGTGGCATAATGGATTCTACATCTCAGAGTGCCGTACAATAAGCCCAATGCAAACCTATCAGCACTTACATGGTCATATTTTCGCAAGTTGCAGACAAATCTTACACAGGAGTTCAGGAGCTTTCTCAAGCGGCCCTGAAGCTCAACACTGAGCCTTGCAAAGACAACATCACAGTAATCCATAATGGGAAGCAGAAGATTCCTAACAAACAAGTCTCAGCTTAATATCCTTTGACAAACTACTCTTGAAACGAGCAAGTGACCGTAGTTTTGCGTAGGTGGCCTTACAAATATGAGCAACATGAACATCCCATTTAAGGTGTTGGTCCACGTACAGGCCAAGATTTTTCACTGATTGCTCCCACTTAATGGGAACACCATCTACAACCAACTTTGGGAGTGTTGAGAAGTCGACTTTGGACAGAGTGGACTTGGAACCAAGCAAAATCGCTTCAGATTTTACGGGATTTATGCTGAGGCCATTATGTGCTAACCATGAACTAAGAGCCTGAAGGTCTTCGTTTAAATTTTGAAGCAACTTAACAAGAGCATCAAACAGTTGAGCGTCCTTATCCAACAGAAGGTTCAAAAGCAAACAAACCGAAAACAAAAACAAAGAGAACGGGGTCGGGAGGTGGAGTGAGTTTCATTGTGAATGGAACTCCCACCTCCTGCACGAGTGAATTGTTGATCTGCTATTCTGTGCAAAAAGAGCAGGAAAAAATGATTTGAGTTGAGACAAGCAGCAAGCAGCCCAGCCGTTGGAAAAAGGTGATGATTCGGATTTGCAATGATTCGCAATCAGCTGTGAGCTGCGGCTGCTGTCACTCAGTTGGCGAAATGAGATGCATGCGAGATCGTTGTTTTTTTTGTCAAATTGGAGGCAGTTCCATGTCAATGAGAAATTGGTCCCTTCGTCACTAAAAATTGCTTTCGCTCGCTCAACAATTCCTGAGGTTTCTCGACAGACTCGCAAACGTGGAGATCACGCGACAACATTGGGAGTTCTCAATTAACCCTTAAAGGTCCAAGGGGTGGTCCATTGGACCACTTTTTTTTCTTTTTGCCTCTAAATTTTTTTGGGGAGAAGCAATTGACCCGTCCTCTCAGATATGCTATCCCAGTGGTAGGTTGGACCTGTGCTAACATGGGCAAAAAAAACTGCAGGAAGGTTTCTGAATAATAGGCCCGTGGTCCGATGGACCACCCCTTGGAAAAATACATTGATGCCATAAATTTTTGAAAAATCCAAGGTGTGGTCCGTCGGACCACCCCACTTTTTTCACCTAATTAAGCACTTTGAAAGCGAGTATCTTCCATGGCTGGGCAAAACAAATCAGTATTCCATATTGTTTTCCAAATAAACTCCAATAATGCCAATCCTTTTCAACATCTTTATTTGGTGGTCCATTGGACCACCTCTTGGACTGTTTAGGGTGCTCAATTTTCAGAAATCCAAGGGGTGGTCTGATGGACCACACCTATTTTTGCCACTAGTCCACCCTCATTTGCTTTCATTTTGAACAATTCTTGTCAAAATTGATTGGTTGTCTGGGATTTTGGGTCCATGGCACCTCCACTCAAAAAAGAATTTTGTGGAAACATTTCGTGGTCCAATGGACCACCCCTTGGATTTTTTGGGTTTCAAGAAAATTGATTTTTTCAAATTCTGATAGTTTCAACTTTTCTTCAAAATTATGCCTTGTGCGCACAAATTTTACCTCAAATGCAAGATTTATCTGTTTGTGGTCCATTTTACCGCACCTTGGAAGTCAAAAAATTGTGGGTGGTCCATTGGACCACCCCTTGGACTTCAAGCTACTCTTAAAATGTCAAAAAGCTGGTGACCTCAGTGATGACCTTAGTACGAGTTCTGAACATGTCAGGCTGCTCATTTGCTCACGTTTTGCCACCATATACAGCAAACTTCAAATCTGAATGTGGATTCCAGTTCTGTCAAGTTTTCAAAAAAAAATTCAAAAAATGAACCCTTCCGCGTCACTCTCACAACCACTTAGGCCAAAAAACTTAGGCCCTACTGACCAAAAAAAAAAAAGATTAAGCCAGGAAAAACAAGGTTATTTGTTCTGAAATCAAATGTTACATTCAATTTGACAATTTAAAACCAATAACACCAAAAAATTGCAAACATTGTGGCTATTATTAGAATTCAAAGTTCGCTCCAAAAATTTACACCGAAAACATGTTTTTTGACCTATCGAGAGCAAAAAATACTGGAAGATGTCATCAGATCTGGCTGAAATTTTGGTTTGGGGGCTAAAAGAGACCAATTAAAATGGTGATGGACCCAATATTGCCCCTAGGAGCCTAGAAGATGGGGAGGTCCATTGGACCACCCCTTGGGCCTGAGCGGTGCCATTTTGACCTTGGACCTTTAAGGGTTAATTGCCCAACACCTTTCCTGGAAAAAAGGCCTGCCCCACGCAAAGGGAAGCACAATTTGTTTGCCAGAAATCAAGACGTACAGAAATTTTACTCTGCAACGTTGGTCCTGTCGGTTGCGAAAGCATGGCACGGGCCCATTTCTTCTCTGCAATGGGTAACAGGTCGGAATACCTGCCGACCGCCGCCTCATTTTTTCAACCCGCCGCCCCGGTTCCTTTTCCCGCCGCCTCCTAAATATGAGCAAATGAGGCGGCAGAGGCTGCGGAGGAGATGGCGGAGACGGCGGACAAACGTCAAGCTGACAGTGGACAACCAAATGAACCATAACCGGCAATCCAAACCCCAAATTTCGCAGACGTTTTGTTGTTTAACGTAAGGTAACCAAACCAAACACTTTAACATCTTGCAGTTCTTGTCCTCAACTTCTTGGGTTGCTGGTTTTTGGGTACCTATAATTTGGGTGGATGCTGATTTTGGATGCGGTAATGGCGCAACCAGCCAGCCTGTTTCGTTCCGAAGTGTACCTGTCCGTTCACGCCTTTTCACTGCAGACGGGAGCTGTTTCTATCGCCGAACCTGCTGGTTTGAGAACATTGTCGAGCTGTTTTGCCACTGCTCGCGGGTGGGGCAGGTGGAATAATGGTTCGATTAGGCAGTTCTGTAACGAAGATCAGATCCCAGTCACACGGATAAGAATCCCATCTCATGCGATGCGAGTGAAATGCATAGATCACGATGGTACCATGAAGCCAATATCCCATCACATTGTCTGAAGAATTAGCAGGTTTGTTTTGAAGTTTGACCGTGTCCAGTGTCCACAGCGCAGAAGGTGATTGCTAATGCTAAGCCAGCGGTTCACGTCGAAAACAACTGCCGTCTGGGGTCGGGATACTTTGGTTTGAAAAACTTATAGATCAAATGACATTATGTCGCAAAATCTTCATGAAATCCAAGTTAAACTGACCTAACCTAACCTAAACACAAATTAACCCTTTGCGGACTTTTTACGGAAATAGGAGAAATACCCTTTTGGTCCGAATTAAGAGAACCTATAGGGTTTTTGGGATTTTTCAAGATTTGCAATTTGAATATTTTGCTCATTTTAGGGGGCTTGCGGTTGGTCCCAGAATCATGGATAGTCTTTTGTCACGAACTATCATAACTAAAGGAACACCTGATCTCAGAATACATGTTCTACGAATGTACAGGGTGCTCCAAATGACAACAATGAAGACCTTATTTCACTGCAAAATGATGCCAATCTTCCGGTTTTTCTCCATTTTTGAAGTTGCGCTTGAAATAACAACGATAAAAACACATGCCTGATCACGAGCGTCATCTCTCACATCCACCAGTCTACTCATATTGCCGCATTTCATTCAAAAGATGGCAGCATTGCAGTGATTTTACTGCCTTTGGCTCTCTTCATGTTATAATAATATTACAATAATTTCATTATAAATTTCCCCAACCAACCTCATGAAGATGAAAAAAGTACTGTTGAATGCCGCTCTCCATCACCCAAGTGCGTCAGGTTCACTCTGCTTGTCGGATGCCGTCCGACATGGGACTAAATCAATCTCAAAATGGATGTCGGACCCAGTCCGACATGGGACCAGATAGGAATCAAAAGGGTGTCGGATCCAGTCCGACAAAGGACCGCAAAGGGTTAATAGAAGAATCAAGAAATCGGCCTCCACTACCTCCGCCCCGTCTCCGCTGCCTCCGCCGCCTCATTTCCTCATATTTAGGAGGTGGCGGGAAAAGGAACCGAGGCAGCGGGTCGAAAAATTGAAGCGGCGTGTGCGGTGGAGGCAGGGTCGGCAGGTATTCCGAACTGTTTCCCTTCAATGCACCTCGGTGAAGCTCAGGAAAGAATAAAACAAGTTCCCAGAACAAGCATGTTCCCTGAACAAAGCTGACATTACTTTGGAGAGCATCAGTCGGTGATCTCAATAAATCTGGCATCGCTTTGGTTGGACCAATCGCAAAGAATTGTGCAATCTCATCGAAGCGCACGCAACGAAAAGCACGAAATATTCATCCAAAAGGAAAGGAAATTTAGAAGAACAAAAACATTGTGCGGACAACACATCGGGAGAAGGCACCCAGCAGGCAAGTTGGCTGCAGTGGTAAAATTATGGTAACAGTTCCAAAGACCTGATGTCTACATGTGGATTCGGCAATTTCGCGAACGTTTGCTATTCTTCATTCGCAATAACCAAACCTAACCCAACCTTGCCCCGCCCTTTGCTAACCCAATCTTCTTTCACAATGTGCGGAGAGATTAGGTCAGGTTTGGTTAACTTTAATTGCGAATAAGGAATTGCACAAACTTGCGCGAAATTGCCGAATCCACATGTAGACAGGCCTTTGGAACTGTCCAAAATTATTAAAAAGTTCTTGTAAGGTGCACAGATTGGGGCCTGGGGCGGAACCCCATTGGGGTTCAAGGCCGATGCCCCAGGCTAGGGGTTTGGGGGACACTGTCCTGTGCCAATCGCGAAAAAATACCAACCGAAATTGCAAAACATGTGAAAAATGACGGCGGGAATCTGGCCAAATTTCAATTTCTGCTATAAAATATGTGCGCCAAAACAGAAAAAACATCCGCAATGACAATCCATATCTGGCAAAAATGGTTCGAAACAATCGCAAAATGAAATTCTCTGAGTTCTCTCTTCTCAGGGGTAGGAAATCCCTTTGAACTGCGCTGATGGTCTCTGTTTCTTGGAGCCCTGCTGGGGCTCTGCCCAAGAACCAACATCTGGGGAACTCTGTCCACAGAGTTCCCCAGATGTTGGTTCTTGGGCAGAGCCCCAGCAGGGCTCCAAGAAACAGAGAGCATCGTCTATTTCTAAACACAGCCTTCGCCCACACCGAGGATGGCCATTTGTTTCGTGTACTTGGAATTGGGCTCATGGGAGTGCATGAATTTATGGGCTTCACTGCGAAAGCAGTGCAATTGTATAGCGGAACACAAACAGAAGGTAAACATGTGAATCAGAATCCACGTTTCTGACAAAGACGTGTTTTGCAGTCTGAAGACGTTCTGATTCGGTAGACAATCAAATAGATATTGCCAACTGAGACACAGACGCCTGAGTGACTCGTCCCTGGTTTATTCATGGATTCGCAGCTACCCGAAGGCTCAGTTTTTGGCGTGTTCACTCCCGCATTTCGTCTGTTATTCCGGAGGTAAGCAAAATTAATTTTAAACTAAGATTTTGACCTCCGTTTCTGTGCAAGGCGGAAGGTGCAAAACTGAAACATCTGTAAAGGCCAAATTTTCATCGAAGCACCGCACCAAGGCTC
>JASGXE010013344.1:0-11985 GCA_030068105.1 Sinentomon sp. SZTP_YWyxl
TTTACCAACTGAACGCATTGATAAACTAAAACTGTAGGAAACTTAGGGTTTCTCCACCAACGGAATTAAGGAGGTCGGAAAATTCTTTAAATTCTCTGGATTGTTTACGAATACAACTTTAAACAAAACTTTGACATTGTTGATTCACGTCTTCGCAGTTGCGTGCGAAGATTTTTGTCAGTTGAAAATATCCTTTAAATTTAGACCCCTATTTTTGCTTTTTTCATTAAACTAAAATTCCATTTTGCACATTTTTTAAAAACTGGACAAAACAGCCCTGTGGACCACAGAAAACAAAACGAATTCCATACGTCAAATGCGCAAAAACTCTCAGCACAAAGGATTGTTCATAAAATTATTAAGAATTATTCCCCATGCCATGATTTTATTGCCTGTGACGGCACAAAGGCATGGAAATGATGACGTGTTAATTGAGCGGCTTCCCAATTCACACGTAAGAAAGAAATCGTAAACTTCCCCAATGCTTAACGGGACTTTTTTATTCACACATCCTCCGTCAATGAACTACAGTCCAAGCAATTCTATCCTTGACGGTCCGACACCTAAATTCCCTCGATGGCCGAAGTTCCACGAAATCCGGGGATTCGCTGAAGGCCACTATCGTAAAATCAGAGACCAGCCTTTGCGAATTTCCTCAGCCCAATTCGTTTGTTTCAGACAATTTCGATCAATTTCAGGTAGAAAAGTGCCTACAAACAGCAGTCTACAGAGGATGAACGACCGCGTGGAATACCTACAACAACAGCGTCCAGGAAAATGCATGAATTGACGGGTAATTTTTCGAGTATACATTTTGCAATTTTGTTATGACCAAGACTCATGATTGCTTGTACCAAAAACATCTTCACCCGCGTCAGACTGGACAGATTTTTCGCATCAGACTTTTCCAGATCATCTGTCCAAAACAGATTTGCAGTCGCAACGATGGGCAATGGTCAATTCCCCAATATTCTCCTTTGCACATTGTTGCAAGTGACAATCTGTTTTAGACAGACGACCAGAAAAAGTCTGATGCGAAAAATCTGTCCATCCAAACGCGGGTTTTTGTCGCAGCAAAAAGTCTGGCTGTTCTGATGAGCATTACAAAGCTAGTGGAGCTAGAAACAGTTACAGTAATTCGGCTCTCTTTTATTTTATTTTATTTTATTTTATTTCAGCAACAATAGTTTTATTTTATTCCAGCAATAAAATTTCCCATCTAATCCAGAAAAGTCAGGTTAAGCTTGGCGATTGGTTGCAATTGTTTGCGCGCACCAAGCTGCCCATTCTGAATCCGCCAAAATGGATTCCGCCATTTTCTAGACACGGCAATGTCATACGGAGCAGGGCTGATTGCTTTTTTTTCTTTCAGAGCGAATAGCCTCTTTGGTGTGTTGCACAACGGTTGACAGAATTACATATTGTCACTTATGGCGTATGAAGTGAAAATTATTTGGATTGAGTAGATGATAAGTTTCCAAGGCAACTTTTGATCAGGAAAAACATACATGCATAGTGCTTGTCTTAAAAATGGGGATAAATAATAGCGACATTTTTTTCAGCCAGTTCAGGCGTGTTTCGATTCAAACAATCCCGCAACAAATACAATGTAAAATTTGAAAACGGGCTGAAACTTGAAATGTTCCTGGTAAAAGGGCAAAGAGAAAAATTGAGAAGCAGATAAACACAGAAATACAGCAGTTGAATTTAAGAATTTTAGAATTATAGTACTTTCAGAATTATAGTACTTATTTTAGAATTTAGTAGTACTTAGTACATATTTAGTACTTATTTAGCTACTTTGTACTTACTTATTACTTACTTATTACTAGTACTTACTAATTACAAGTGTACTTACTAGTACTATTACGACTATACTTATTTACTTATTAGTACTAGTACTTACTTATTACTTAGTACTTATTTAGTTCTTATACTTATTTTAAAATTATAGTACTTAGAATGATAGATGGAGTAAGATAGATAAATTAAAATAGAGTGATAGAGTGATAGATAAATAAAAATAGAGTGATAGAGTGATAGTAATAGAGTGATAGAAATGGAGTGATAGATAAATTGAGATAGAGTGATAGAAATAGAGTGATAGATAAATTGAATGGTCTGATTTAAATATTTTCTCGTAAAATTTTTCTAGAACATCTTTTAGTTTTCAGAATCATGTGAAGAACTCGCCGGTGACCAAGACGAAAAACAGCCGTTTCCGGACTCCAGCTGTCTCCAGAGATGAGAAGGCAGTCGTATCACAGGTCGACTTCAACAGCAGTGCACACGAAATGATATAAAAAAAAGTCCAGAATCTATAGGAATCAAAAACTGCAAGTGACAGAGGGATATTAAAAAAAACCACCAGGTCAATGCAAACACGTCCAACAAATGGTGAAGAAAGGTTTGCTGGATCATAGACAGTGAATGGTTCAATCCGCGTTTGAAGGCATTTTGCCCTGGTAAATGGATAATTAGGGAAATCCTGAAGGCATTTTCCAGTTTAACTCTTTTGGTTTAGGCCTACTCGGCAGATGTAAGTTTCGCAAGATCTACTAATACGTGGTAGAACCAAAATGAAATCAATAAATCTATCAATAATAAAAATGGGATATTATTTTTCGCTGACTGTGATTGTTTTTGGTTATTAATTTTATTCCCTTCCCATCAACGCAACAGCTCTTAATCTACTCCATGGGTTGATCAACTCCGGATTAACACAATAACGATATTGCGAAGTAACCTTTTTCCAAAATGGCAAAAATTTAGTTTACAACCTTGGATTAGTGTTAATCCGCAGTTGATCACCTCACGGTTACAAAATAGTGCCCCACGATGATAACTTTTTTTATCACTTGTGTGCCTCCACGATATGTGCGTTTGGTCTTTTACAGTGATGTTATCTAAAATTCCTGGATATTGACCACCAAGTTCCGTGAAGAAAAACAACACTCGTGAGGCCACATTCCAAAAACATCTGTGCTCGCATGTCAATGCAAGGCAATGCCAAGAAAAAATTTTCAAAAACACGCGTGCAGCATAGCCAGCCCAGTTCCATGGTGATAAAATCATACGGCCAGATATAATTGGGCCTGGATCTCCCTCTGTATGTCTTGCACATGAAATACATGCAACGTATGTACCTACTGAATTTCATGTATACTGAGCCATTCGGAATACTCGGGCCATAGGCTGATTTTTGTCAGACTTTTGAGGCACGGGGCAATGTTATTCCCCATCTAGTATAAGCGCTGTTAAATGCAATCCATCATGTGATGTGCTTTGCGGCGAAAGCGAAATGGGGAATTACATTGCCCCGTGCTTCAAAAGTCTTAAAAAATTCGCTTGTGGCCCGGGTATTCAGAATGGCTCCGTATAACTAAACTGCATCAACAGAACGGTTGTCCAGTGGCTTTTCAAAAACATTGCAAAAGTGAGATGTGGCGTTGATGACATGTGTCAAGTTCCTGTTGGTTATTATCAATGACAACGCTGCTCAAAGCGATCGAATGACGTGGGCCATTTAACCACTTTACTGAAGTTTTTACTGAGGTTAGACGTTTACGGTATGTCTCTTTTTCAAACATCCCTCTTCTTCTCGTATGAATTCATGTGTTGAACATCGATGATATCTCTTGGTTTTATGACCGGAAAAGATAATTGGATCACTTTCATAGATTCAATAAGCAGATGGGCAAAATCTTCTTGTGCGTAGATGAGCAATGAATCTGTCGGTTGATGTCCACATGAGGGAATCTTACAGACCTACATTTCAGGGTGAAAGAAATGTTTTCCCTAAGGGGACCGTCTCGCAATGAAAGTGGTTTAAAAGTACAATGTAAAAGTTCGAAAACTGTTCAACAAAAATTTGAGTTTCCTCTTTTTCATCTTTCTCAATCTGGCACGTCGATGGAGGCCAATGTCGCAAAGGCGAAGCAACAACTGGAGTGGTAAAAGACATATCAAACGTCAAATGTATTATTTTAAACCTTGTAGGTAAAGCATAATGTGAAACCACGCACAGACGACGGCGATAAAATCACGAAATAAAAAACTAATTTGGAAATACGTGAAGTTCAATTTTGTTCCGAAATGGTAGAAAGTTTTCGAAGAATAAGAGGACAAATTTGTCAAAAGCACTGGAAATGGTTGTAAAAAAAGAAAAAGAAATTTTCTTTCCCGTTCCATATTGGCAGCAGTGTGATGGCGAGATTCTCGTATAACCATAGATGAGAGATCGAAAAGCATTTTAGAACCAGATGAGGCTGCGAGACGGAACAACGATGTTGAAAATATTAAGGAGAGAGCCGTTTTCAGGGTGGCAGGGTCGTTCTTCACTCTGAAACTGAAACCGTGTTATTTAGATTTAGATGCACGCATTTTCTCAATCAGCGAGCATTTCGAAACTGCTCAGAAACAAACATTGGTTTTGGACAAACATCCGATATACAGTGGAAAAATTTAAATTTATATCCTTTTTGTATAACCAATCCAGCAGAGTTCTGCGTTTTAAAATCATTGCATCTGTGAATAGAAGTACCAAAATGCAACGCTTGCAAAATTCTGGGCTTTGCCCTGCCTCAAGACTGAATTGTTCGATTCATCCGAAATTCTCATGACAGAGAAAACATGTTCGGAACTTTCTGCTTATCGCATTGGTTTATCTCGTGTGTGTAAACTACCCATTCTTTTATCGAAAACTCTATATCGCGACAATGACCATGCATGCACACCACAGGGCGACCCAAATGACTGTTTCGACCTCCATTCCGCGCATGTTTTGGCCAGCACCCGCACATAATTGTTGAAAACAGAAAACAAATCCAGGTGAAAGCCTGATGACGGTTAAATCTCCGTAATTTGCATAGAAATTGTCATTCAAAATGCTTTTTTCTGCCTTAGCATCGAAACTGGATTCATTTTGGGGCCCAGGGCGATTTAGGATTTTTTTTCATGATTTCTCAAAGCTACTACAAAATGGTGATGGTTGCAGGTCGACGAACAAAGTTCTGTATCACAAAGCCAAGAGGTGAAGATTGTTAAAGATGACGTGGTGCGACGCCCAGGCGGGCCACGGTGCTGGCCACAAGTAGGGAGATAGGAAAAAGGCTATTCCAAGCCCTAATTGACTGGGGAAATAATTCAAAAGGATATTTGTTCTGCAGAGCGGCAACTAAAAAGAAACACCATTATCCGTCCTTCTCTGATTGGGCTTAGTGAAGTGTCGTGGGGGAATACAAAAATTGAGGTAATGACTGACGATTTCAGAGAAAAGTTTAAGCCTGCGCTCCCTTCGCCTGGACGATTCCAAACCAAGATTAAGCATCAGAGTAGAAACGCTAACTTCATGTGCAAAGTTTCCAGTTCTTATGCGAGTAGCTCTTATTTGGATCGTTTCTATCCCAGAGGAATCGTTCATACAAACAGGGTCCCAAACGACTCCTGCATACTCAATTTCGCGAAGAATGAGAGCTTCGAGTCTTGTGAAAAAAAAAGATTACTCGATTTTTTAACTTTCTCAATCTGATACACGATGTTAACAACAACGCACTACCATTTAAAAGGAAGAGTTTTTTTGGAAAAATGGGCAGCGACAACAATTGAGAAAAGGTTTTGTTTCACCGAAACATATAAATTCCAACAATTTGATACACATGGCCCAATTTGTGATGGCGAATTCTGCTTAATAAGGAAAATACTGTATCCTCAATCCGAAATGGCCTCAAAAGCTTGAAATTCCAAGGTGGATTCGGTTTTCAGCCTGGGAGAGAATTGCGCCATTAAAATGTCGATTTCGATAATGTCAAATAGCCGGCCACTTTGTGAACACCAGATCATGGGGAGAACAATAAAGTGTGGTCGAATTCATTGCACCCAGATAACCCAGAATGTAAGAGTATATTTGGAGCACCCCGCACAGCACATGTTCTGCAAACATTATCAAAGTTCAAGGAGAATAAGAGAGAAAAAATGCAAAATCAACACAAAACAGCAAATGCCGTGTAATGTGTTTCTGCCAGATGAGTATACACCGAAATCGTGCCCGGAAAATAAAAGAATTTTCCCAGGAGCGCCTAGTTGCATTTAGAATTGCAGCAAGGGCCGTCGAGGAATGATTTCCGTGGGTCGAATCGACTGAAGTTTTCGAAGAAAAAAAAGCAAGATGGAACCAAAAACAAAAAAAAACGCCTGCTGAACAACAAACGTGCTTCATGAACTTGCCGAATTGTTCTATTCGCGTCGGGAGACCCATCCGCAGGGGGATGTGGAATTGTATCGCTCAGCAACATCCTGCGTTTGGTTTTATTCCCGCTTGCTGTGCAAATTGCGGAAAGCTTCGTGTTGGAATTTCTCCGAAAAACCGATCGCATTGAAGGGCAGAAGGAAAACAAAAATCATATCAGGCACAGTTCAATTCCACAGAGACACTTTTATAATGCTTCCTGTTGTTCACTATTCACATCTTGTGTATTGTAAGCATGCTCGAGCAGAGCATTCTTTCTTGCGTCTATAAAACAGCGAAGGGGGTTTGCAGTTGAAACCTACAGGATTCTTTCGCAGCGCAATTCACTGCTAGAAGACGTAATTCCACACAAGATTTTTCTGCTCAAGTGTCAGATACGTATATGTTGTTTCAAGCTCAAGCAACTATATGAGGAGGCCATATCAAACCAAATTCATGCTGCTGTAGACCTATTTTGTTGAGCTTGAAGCACAAGAAAACCGCGTAGAAACTGCAGTTTCTCAGCAGTTTGAGTCATCGGCTTTCTCATATATTTCTCAAATAATCATGTGTTTCTCACATAGAATGCAAGTAACCAGCGAAATCAAACAGAAATAATGCGCCAATAAATGCTCAGGAGTACGTAGCACCCTTCACCAACAGCCTAAATCAGACCGATTTCCTGTTAACAGTTCCGACTTTCATGCGTCAACAGCTGGAACTGTACAGTTCATTTGCAACACCGACTCTTTATGAGTTACGAACTCATGAGACACGACCTTATTTAACATGGTCAGTGCCTGCACTCGATGCGCGGGCAAGATGATCAGCGAAATTGCGAGTGTCGCAAGTTGGTCCTTCTTTGGTGTGCTCCATGGAGAAGTGAAGTTTTGTGCTGCCCGCATTGAGAGGGAGAGGGGAGGGGGAGAGAAAGAGAGAGGGAGAAAGAGAGAGAGATAGAGATAGATAGAGGGGGAGGGGGAGAGAAAGAGAGAGAGAGAGTGAGAGAGAGAGGGGGGAGGGGAGAGAGGGGGAGGGGGAGAGAGGGGGAGGGGAGAGGGGGAGGGAGAGAGAGAGACTCTACAGCAAAGCAACCCTGTCCTAGGGGTCGTGCATGATGACATCCATGAGCAACACAATCAAATCTGGAGACGAATATCATGAAATCAGCGCAATCACTCATGGGGCAGACTTCGCAGGAAATAAGGAACAGCAAAAAAGCTGACCCGAGTTTAAAATTGGAAAGTTGGATGGAATGGTCGGATGGCAATTTCTTTGCCCCTGCCGCAAACACATTGCCATTCAAGATTACGCAGCACATGTCCTCAACTCAACACTTGTCTGAAAAATACAGTTTAGGAATTTTGTCAAGTTGTAGAGCAAGCAACACCATGCACACCACCCTTCAGAAAAAAGCATATGCATGTAACGGTTTACTTCAACACAGTTTTGGCTGTCCGCTGTGTCACATTTGCGACAAGTCCTTCGCATGTACAGTGGCGAGAAAATCACTCGTGCCAGAAGTACCTACATGCCTGTTTTTCGATCTTTCAAAGAAAACTGGGAGAGTTGTGTTGATTTCAGAATCAAGAATTCGGATTTTGTTGCACGGAAATATGCGTCAAATCATTGCTCCAATGCCAATTTTGATGGGATTGATATTTTCCCGAAAATTCGAGAAAGAAAAGCCACCATATGTGCTACAATTAATTTTCTCGCCGCTGTACTACATACTGCAGCACCTATTTCAATATTGTTGTCGAAATCTATTGGAAGCGACTCGGCGACAGGTTGAAAGGACACATAATATGGAAGAAAAGGTCTGAAACAGAGGGTCTTACTTTTTATTTTAAAAGGAACCTTCCTGCAGGTACGTGACTGCGACCCATACAGGCGGCTGCTCATTGCACGAGCACCTTTGGCACCAGTCAAGAACTCCCGATATCAAAAATACAGACATCCAACTTAAAACTCCAATGGCGTCTCACCGGTGAACGTCTACATTACGTGGACGTCTGGCCTACCAAGCGAAAGTGGACTCGTGGGAAAAAAAGGTTTCCTTGCTGCTCATCAACAGTTTAATCAAGCTATACTTTTAGCTTTTCTGGACCAGTAACTCGGAACTTTCATCAACGAGTGAGACCAGGACCTACTGGAACTGACAAATATCTTCACAAAATGGGACGCCCTGTACTGCAGCCAAAGCCGACTTTTCCCGGTTTGTCTTTCCGTTTTCGGCATCCTGCGCTCGTTCATCCGCTTGAATCTCCAATAAAAATGAACCTGCGACAGGAATCATGGGCAGCGATTTCATTTTCATTCCTAACCCCTTTTCTGCCACCCCGTGGGAATCGTTATAAAGGACACAGAGCTCAAATGGGTTGCAAACCATTTCGACTGTCGGCATTGGCTGTTACCGAGAAGGGCTGTCTGCATGGTACAGGGAGCCCCGAAAAACTGCATTCATGGGCAAATTGCGCTGGAAATTCTATTTTTGACTTGTATTTTGTCTTTGTCCAATGCACCTGACTTCCACCCTGGGTTCGTGAAAGAATACTGGAGGCCAAAAATTGCTCAAAGAATCAAGATGGCATTTTGTGGAAAAAGCCGACAACCATCGGGGCTGAGGACAGGCACAAACTTCAAGAGGGACTTTTGGGACAAGCTGCACAACAATCGAAAAAATCATAAAACGAGGCTAAATAAAAAGGCGGGAAAAAGAAAAACAGATCCCACGCGATCCCAAAACTCGAACGGAAAGAGAGATAGAGATAAAATATAAGGACTCATCGTTCCAATTCCGCGTTTATTCCATTCCGTTCCGTTTCCAATTGGACGGAACAGTTTTCTACGACTTGAATTTCAGTTTGATGCTTTTCCCACAAGTGTGAAGGGAGTTCCGGTTTCCTCTCGCTCAAGGAGCTAGGCAGCCGTCAGAAAATCAAATCGTGACGTGAATTTATAACAACGCTCGAGATGGGTCCGGCAGCAGGGCCTTGTTACAGGGTGTTGTAACAAACAGGAACAGTCAATTACATGCCAAAGCATTCCACTTTATTTGGCTGTCGTAAACCAACTCTAGTCCCATTTTTAACTTTTTGAGCTAAGAATGGGGCATAATACGAGTGGGACAAAATAAACGAATGGGGGATAAACGAGTGGGGCATAATAGCTACAGTAGGGCACTTGAGAAAGACCTTTCCATAAATCGCAATATGCCACATAATCTTTGAATTTTCAACAAAAGAAGCAGAAAAAGAGATATTTGTCCTGGAAAATGGCATGCGCACAACAGCGAACTTGAAACAACAAATGAAGGGATAGAGGTTTCACCTTACCTGAAAGCAGACATGCGTCAGACTGTCAGACAAATATCTGTTCAGTCGTTATGTTCCAGCACCGTCCAGCCTCCTATTAACCACATATTCACATACCTTTTTTGGAAAGACAATTCTACCGAAAATGCGAAAGTGATAGGAACCCTGTAGGCCCTGCAGGCATGATACATTTTCATCCGGTGGACCCCATCTGCGCAATTCTTTACGAGGAAATAAATGAAACGAAAATTCGATGCAACCAAAAGCGAGAGGGTGGTGGAATTGAAAACCGCCGTTTAGAAGAAAAGGCTTTTCAATCGCTTTATCGACAAAATAGTCGCGTCACACTTCAATAACACTCGTCGATTAACTCTTTGGAAGTTGAAGGCCTGTTTGCCAAAACAAATTACTTCTGCCAAAAATATGTATTCGGGACGCTGCCTAAACCACGATTCAAACACGATCAAACATCACCACAAAAGACCACGACAACTCACTCAACCAACCTTGTTCACTTTTCCGCGCAGCTCGCAATCCCAAATTAAATATGGCTACGCAACACGCAATATTTTTGTTGTTTCTCTTAAATCGTGCCCCCACTTAAAATAACCACTATGCAACACCAAAAAGCAGCATTTTCAAAATTCTCAAAATGGCTCAGAATTGTGAGAAACTGAAAGATGACCATCTGTGTGTCGAGTACACTCTCGGGACATCCAACATTGCAGCTGGAATCAAGTTATTCACATCGTGGACTCCAGAAGTGACATTCCCAAATGGGTGCATTTCGCAATATATCACTAAATTCAAAATCGTCAAAATGGCTCAGAATTGTGAGAAACTGAAAGATGATCATGTGTAGAGTCCATGTCATCGATGTATTTTTCATGGCCAATCAACATGTCAACCAGTTTTCATCTTCCATCTTCCAATTGCCATTACAGCTTGCATCTTGAATCCCGTTGTTTCAGTTCAGTGGAAACGGCCGCAACGTTTCGGCATGGTGGAAATTGAGTGCATCGGTTCTGGGAAGTTCTTCGGTGGCATGCGCGTGGCAGCAACATTCGTGGAACCTTTATTTCAATCTAGAGCAAATGTTTACGTCGCAGCAACGTTACAGAAATTTAGTGATATTTTTCGGCGGCATGGTAAGGGCAAAAGTAAAGGTTTGATGAATTCAGAAATGACATTTTGTCAAAACGTGTGAGAAGAGGGGCATTTTGCAAAACAGTATTTTAAAAAATGCCTTTCCTCCAATTCCGCTTATTATCTATCCCTGCGCTTCTTTTCTGTTTATTGCCGTTTAGATACCTACTCATCAGCACAAAATGCTTGACGCCGATTAAATTTGTGTTGCCAATAAAGGTTTTCCAGTTTCTTCGTAAAATAGATCGGATGGTGAACTGATGTTGTTGTGCCTGAAAAAAAAATTAATTTGCTCCTTAAATTATTGTAAACCTAAAAATAGTGCCTTTGCTAACATGCAAGTGATGTACGATGTCTCGTAGGTATCAACGACAACTAGTCGTTGCTACATTGCTCGCTGTGGTGATATAACATTTTTTCGTGAACCTTTTGTTCTGCCTCTTGATACTACATCAGCCTGATGAGAAGCCTGTGTGATCGGAATCCCACAGCAAGATTTTTCAAGAAAAAGCTCTACGAATCAAGGAATAAAAATTTTACAATTGAATTTCAGAAGTTCCAAAATAAAGTAATTGAACTCAGAACCGTGGTGGAGCCATTCCTCCAAACATGGCACCGAAAGTTGGTGGTCCTCGAGAATGAGGGATGCAGAGATATTTCCTCCGGGGGTTTCCATGAACCGCCGAGATGGAGATTAGACAGGGGGCGGTCACCTTGCAGCTATTAAGCCTGTTCTTATTTGCTCTGTTCATTCCATCCAGCTGGTTTTTGAATTGATGTTCTAAGTTCCGTTTGTAGCCTCGATGCTTCCACTAAATTCCATCTGAGTTATTTACAGAACACGTAATGTACACACTTTGGTTCTGCTTCATTTGATGCTTATCGTTTTCATGGTATAAAATCGTATAATCGTATTCTGAGCGATTGAACTGGCCGGACACAAACTGGAAACTGGATCCGGTTAATTGATAATTCATTTCTTCTGTTTAATGTTTTCTTTTGTTTCGAACTACGTGTGTATAGTGGCGGCGGAAAAAGATTACCCATACATGTGAAAAATTTCCATTTTTGAGATTTCAGCAAAAACTCCATGCTGTAGAAATAAATGATTATCTTTCATCACTTATGTCAAAATCTGACATCTCTAGAAAGCTCCTTTGCAATTTGGCGCTTTAATTTCTACCAACTGCATAAGAGTAAAAAGAAAGAAAAAAAAAGTTTCGGAGGCAACAGTTAGATGGGAAAAACACATGTATGAGTAATCTTTTTCCGCCGCCACTATACAATGTTCCAATG
>JASGXE010013345.1:0-12279 GCA_030068105.1 Sinentomon sp. SZTP_YWyxl
ATCACTTGAATCTAATATTTTGCGGAATCTAAAAAAACAGAAGAGTTGAGAGTGATTTGCGTCAGTCCAAGCGCGATTATTGTGATTGGCAAGAGTGTTTGTTTTTGACGGAGTTGATGCACAGAAACTAATAGACTGCATAGAAAACCTAAAAATATTCTTACACACCAAAACTAAACTAAAAAACTTAAAAAATCTCAAAAAACTTAAAAAAACTTAAAAAAACAAAAAAACAAAAAAAAAAACACAAAAACAAAAACAAAAAAAAAACAACTAAAAACACATGGCATTCTTCATGAATGCATCAAGATGGGTGTCAATTAAGCCAGATTTTTCTGGTCAGTCTAGTTGTGGGAGAATATAGACATATGGGAGAACATTTCTTTCCATGCAAAAGCTCTTTATTCTTATTTCCTTTTTAGTTAGAAGGAAGGGGTATACCCGCGAGTTCTGAGTAACAACTTGAAGCGCACATGTAGAATTACGAGGGGCGTTCGAATGGTTTTTGACATCACCCTGTAGTTCAGAAAATCTTACGGATATCAAGATTTTGTTCAGGGCTTCAAATATTTCTGCAGCTCTTTCAGCACAAATTTGAAGACATCTATGCCAATTTTCACGGCAGAGTGGCAACGACCCAATTGCAAATACGCTTGGAGGAGCCAGGTCGTGAAAAAGCCCGAATCAACAGGTAGGTACCTTATGCGTGATCGCTCTCCTACTTGAGCGGTGGTTTGTGCAAAGAAAAACAGCAAAATAATTGGCGTAAGTTCCAGAATGGAAAAGTTATTTTCTTCTTCAAAAAAGCCGCATCGGTCTGACAAACAGAAGCACCGGAACGTGCATCAACTATTTTACAAGCGGGAAATTGCTGTTTTACTATACAGTTTAAATAAAAATTAACACTTCAGATGTCCACCAGGTTTGATCGTGAGGTTTCAACCGGATTTTTTTGCCGCGCATTCATTCGCTGGCAGCGCCTTCGAGGCTGTAACGTGAAGCGAAATGTGTGTTTGAAAAAGATTGAATTGCAGCAAGGTCAGCGGCAGAGAGCGACCTGTTGACCGCTTCTCGTGCCGGCGTTTGACCCGAAGGCGAAGGCGGGCTGCCTTGTTCAGAATTCCTGAATAATCGCGCCCGCCGCCAATGCGTTCGTTGCCTCGTTCGCCAGGTCGAATACACGGTGTGCCGGCTGCTTGCTTGAGTGGTTGAACGTGTTTTTGGCAGTGCTCAAAGTGTGTGTGTGGGAGCTCTGGGAGCGTGCGCTCCTGCCCGCCCTAATGGTGTGGGAGCGCAGCTCCCACATGCCCTGAACCCCTTGAGCTCCCACAAATGGGAAAACTATGCAAAAGCGCTCCCACAGGGCTCCCACTTGGAGATGTTTCGTGCCCTTTTCGATGGGAGAAGTGCACTCCGTGAAGGGCGAACTGCCCTCCTTGAAGGACCATGTGCCCTCCTTGAAGGACCATGTGCCCTCCTTTTTTGGCTTGTGCCCTTTTTCGTAAAAGCGCTCCTGCCCTTTTTTTCGGGACACTTTGAGCACTGGTTTTTGGCACAGGTTTTGGTCCAGGACAAAATTCTCAATGGTTTCGGGAAAGTCACAACCATAGCTTATCCAGAATATTAACGTCTTGGCTGCATTTTAACGACTCAGTCATCGGCCCGTTTTTTATTGAAGAGAACATCAATGGAGAAAATTAGGCACGTGCAGTTACTCCAAGAGGAAGTGTTCCCAAGAGAGCACCATCAGATAACAGCTAATGCTTGTTTCCTTCAACATCATGGCGCACCAGCCTACTGTGTCCTCGCCCGCAACTACCTCAATAAGCAACTTCCAGGAAGGTGGATTGGAAGTGGAGGGCCGAAGTCGTGGCCTCCGAGGTCACCAGACCTGTCCCCATATGGGGACACCTGAAATCCAACGTGTACCAACAAGGTTCGGCCAAACAACTTCTACGATCGGCCATTTTGAGGGTCTCTAATGCCATCACACCTGCCATGATCAGCAATGTATTGCAAGAATTGGACCATCGTGTCTACAATTGTGTCACTGCTGATGGAGCATATTTTGAGCCTCTCAAACACTGAATCGGGGCAGGACGATTATTCCATCTGATGTGGTGCACCCAATACCTTATTGCAGTGACTGGCTGATTGCCGAACTCATATCAGATTTTCGTCCGAGTTATATTCCGCACTGGCAGTTTTTTAAGCCGAAATCAATTTCATAAATGACCGGTAAATTCCTATTCGTTCTGTATACAGACTGAAAAGCTGACATCGCAGCCAGACTGCACATTGCAGCCATGCATGTGTTGTTGTTTCAGAATGTTTGATGTTTCAGAATGCATGTGTTTCAGAATGTTTCAGATTGTTTCAGCAGGTTTTGGAATGTTTCAGAATGTTTCAAAATGTTTGAGAATGTTTCAGCGGTTTTCGAAATGTTTCAGCATGTTTATGTTTCCGAATGCATGTGTTTCAGAATGTTTCAGCATGTTTCAGCATGTTTCGGAATGTTTCAGACTGTTTCAGCAGGTTTTGGAATGTTTCAGAATGTTTCAGCAGTTTTCAGAATATTTCAGCATGTTCATATCTCAGAATATGTGTTTCAGAATGTTTCAGCATGTTTCAGAATGTTTCAGCATGTTTCAGACTGTTTCAGCAATGTTTCAGAATGTTTCAGACTGTTTCAGAAGGTTTTGGGATGTTTATGGATGTTTCAGAATGTTTCATAATGTTTGAGAACGTTTCAGCATGTTTCATCATGTTTCAGCATGTTTCAGCAGGTTTTGGAATGTTTCAGAATGTTTGAGAATGTTTCAGAATGTTTGAGAATGTTTATGTTTCAGAATGTTTGTGTTGTTTCAGAATGTAATGATGTTTCAGAATGCATGTGTTTCAGAATGTTTCAGCATGTTTCAGAATGTTTCTGCAATGTTTCAGAATATTTCAGACTGTTTCAGCAGGGTTTGGAATGTTTCAAAATGTTTATGGATGTTTCAGAATGTTTGAGAACGTTTCAGCATGTTTCAGCTTGTTTATGTTTCAGAATGCTTGTGTTGTTGTTTCAGAATGCATGTGTTTCAGAATGTTTCAGCATGTTTCAGCATGTTTCAGCGTGTTTTAGAATGTTTCAGATGTTTCAGCAGGATTTGGAATGTTTCAGAATGCTTGAGAAAGTTTCAGCATGTTTATGTTTCAGAATGCTTGTGTTGTTGTTTCGGAATGCAGAATGTGTTGTTTCGCAGCAACAAAACCAAAATATTCAGACCAGCTGAATTTTCAATTCTGTCACCATGGTGACGTCACGCGGAGCTCTGATACAAACAGCATTTGCGCGCAACTATGAACTATGGCGACTCGTTCAACCCGGTTATTGAGCCCTGATTTGTGCCCAATCCAGAAACAGCCCCATAAAATCCCTTCCAAAACTTCACGCGCAATGCAAATGTTTTTCAGGCGAAATTTAATTGGAAAAAGAAAGTCGTTGTTCTAGATTTTCTGATGAAGTTCTTTATTTCGGAAGGCATCATGGAATCACTGCAGAGTGATTAACAGATTTTGACAGGATCATGAGAAATAAATTAGAAAATGGTCAACATCAGAAGACAGACTTTAAAACCAATCGAGACACAAATTGAAAATATACGAATGATTATAGCTGTTGAGAGAAAAAAAATCAAAGTTAGCAGAATTTTCACAAGCAAAGGAACACACACGAGTAGTAAACTATCTAGGAAGTTGGTGTTTTTGCCTCCTTATATGCTGTTTTCAATTTGTCGAATAGCCAGTCATAGTTGAACCACGCTGTTCCCATGTTGCTGTAGCTGGGTATGTCAAAGCGACGAACTAACTGAAGCACCCTACTTTTTCTATACACAAGATCTTCCAGCGCCTTTCGATCATCGATTTCGTAATGAGCCATCAACTTTGTGATGATTCCTTGAGGGCCTTTGATCGACCTTAAGATAGATAGAGCAGAAAATCACCAACAGTCGGTATGCACCAAAGCCACTAACCCTAAACCTGACCATAAGCTTGAAAAAAGTCAATTCCATGTTCAGATGCACCTTTCTCAACGATCGAAATGGAATACTGTTGTGCATAGAAATGAAATTTTCGACAAGATTCTTTTCATAAAAATGTTTGGTAAAGAATTCTATTGGAAAATTTCATTTCTACGTATACGACAGAATTCCTTTTCCATCGTTGAAAAAGGTGCATCTGAACATGGAACTGACTTTTTTAACCTTAGGGTTAGGGTAAGTAGCTTTGGTGCATATGACCGCAAGTGTAATTTGTCCGTACTTTCTTCTGTTTCATGTCACCCCAACCGTTCGTACATGAATCAGTTGTGCCTTCTTGGAACCGAGGTTATAATTCGGAACCTTGCTCTGGGTGTTGTTGGGTCTTTGTGAAATTTAAATGTTGTTCCATTTATTCGTCTGTGTGTGGCAAGAGAAAACCTCGTATCAATGCAAACACCTTACGCACATGTTCCTAGCGATTTCAGAGAGGTGCAATGTAGTATTTCAAGTGCCTTTTCGATTCTGAATGAGCTGAGGGATTCACCTTAAATTCAGCACGCCATTCGGGAATCCTTGTTGCCCTGGCTTGCAAAGAAAAATGGTGGTCCCTAAAATATGGGTAGCACTTGGACTCTCCTTCGGGTGCTCCGCTGACCTGACCCTGTCCATACCTAGGTCACAGATATCACGAAAGAACTTTTTGCACCGGTGCCGTGTTGAAGAGAGATAAACAGTAAAGTGTGAAACGCTTTGGAATTGAATGAAGCTCCCTTTCACAGATACCTATACCAAACTTTCTAATTTCTAATTGGACCTTGAAACTCTCTCTAAGAGACGTTTAAACAGGCGTCTGAAGCTTCTCCAATCAATATACAAGGGCACAATTTGCACATATCTCCCGTCAGATTTCTCCCGTAGAATTGTTCCACGTCGCACCGATAATGGTCATTTCATTGAATATCCCATCTTGAAATTTAATAGGCACTTCAACAGCTTTTTTCCTCGCACGGTTCGTGAATGGAATACCCTCCCTTCTTCTTCCCCATTGCTTGCATGCTTGCCGCAGATACCGGGGGATTCTCATGTTGTCCCCTCAACTTGATGCAGCCCAGACCAGCTGAAACTGTCCTTTGTCCTTGACGCCGTTCTCATTTTTTTATTTTCTTTTTTATTGTTTGACGTTCGACTTCAATGTTGAGATTTTTTGAAATAAATAAATAAATAAAAAATAAAATAAATAAATAAATTTACCAGCTCTTTAGAATAACCTTTCGTAACGATTTTGTTTTGTATTTGTTACCAATTACACATCAAGGTGGCACTTTGCTTGCTCCTCTGAGAAATTCCTACGAGGTTCGTGTGGCGAGTTGTTCTGATCTATGCCGCAGCATGCCCGAGGATTTTATTTATCACGTATACGAATCGGGCAATGTCCCGATTTGGCGCTCAGACAAAAAAGCAAAATAAAGCTAACCTAACCAACCTAATCTGCCCTAACCTCGTCTAACTAATCTATCCCAGCCTTACCTAACCCATTTTCTATGTTCAGAGTGTTTTCCTGCCTTTTTATGGCTCCGGACTTTTTCATGGGGTAAGATGGAAAAGTGCCCGATTCGTATAGATTAATCAAACACATGCCCCGGAAGCTTATTTAAGAAATGAGTACGCGTTTGGGCTCTTTTCCATCTAACTCCGTGTTAAAGTTCCTTCCGAGCCTCCAAAAACGGGTAAAAACGCTGGAAACAATGGAAAAAGGTTAGGTTAGGTTTGGTTAGAGTAGGTTAGGTAAGTCAGACAGGTTAGGTTTGGTTAGATTAGCTTTATTTTTCACTTTTTCGACACGCGCAAAATCGGGATGGGCCCAAACGCGTACTCATTTCTTAAATTCGCGCCCCGGAACAAGTTAGAACAGGTTATTTTCTGTAACAGTTCCAAAGACCTATATCTACCACCGCATCTCGGAATCGACATAACCGTATCCACCATGCATGCATCAAGAAGGCAGATCTTTCAAAGTTTTGAAAAAAATATTTTCTGAATGGATTCCAAGATGCGGTGGCATCGATTTCAAGATGCGGTTGATGCGAGTGATGCGACGGACATGGAGCAGAGATGCAGCGAATGCGGTGGGTCACAGGTCTTCGGAACTTTCACCTTTTTCGTTAAAATGCGATATCCAGTTTCGCATCAATGCCTGATGCAGACGTTTCAGTCGGAATGCCTCTTTCATTGTCACGCAATCTTCCCCAGTCGTATTTTCGATTATGGCGATTTGTTATGGTTACACAAATGAATAGAAATGAACATGATTGGGTTTAAATTCAATGACACACCTACCCGACTTTGACTTCGCCGTTCATCTCATTGTACAAGTCGTCAACCACAGCTTTCCAGTATTCTACAGTAAGATCGTAAAATTCCTGCTTGTATTTTTCATCTAGATCATGAAATTCCTTCGTGGCAAAGCTTGCCGCGTCTATCTTCGACAAGTCAGCAAGTTTACCCTCCGCATACTTTATCTTCCTGCGTTCGCGCCAAGAGGTGAAGTGGAACAACCGTCGCAGAAGAGGAACGCTGCGACCGAAATCGTAGAGTTTCTCCCAAACGTCGTCCACAGCATCCCTAATCCATTCGAAAACTTTGCTGACCGTCTGGCCCACAGAGCGGGCTTCAACGGTGTTCAGAGAGAGAAGAAATGCGAACGCCACCAGACCCAATTTGAGAAGCGACGTCGAAGAAAAGGAAGATGGGTGGAATGCCATCTTGCTGGTTGCTGGTGACTGTAAAAAACGTCAAAACTGTCATTTGATTGGTTCAGCTCATTTCAGAACGGACCCTCTGAATATGTGTCTCATAGACTTGCAGAATTCGATCGTGCTGAGAATTAAATGGCATTGAAGGGATTCTCTCCCACTCACCATCAGAGTTCCCAGCTATTTTCAAAACCATTGCAAGATTTTTCCAGATTTCCCCAATGCTCTTCAAGGATTTCAGGTGAAAAAAAAGTGGCGTTCATAAAGCCACGTGGTGATGGCCACAATATTGGAATTTGTGGTGGCAACCCCAGCAGGATTCCAAAGGACTGAGATCCTGGCAGGTGGTTCGGAAGACGGAGTCCCTAGGACAGACCAACAAGAGAGAGTAAATTCCTGGGAACTAGAGTCCTGCACGGGTAGAGTTTTCAATACCCATACCCAACCCATACCCGTGAAGGTGATACCCGTACCCACCCATACCCATAATTTTTTGGATTTTTTTACCCGTACCCACCCGTACCCGTGACCGCGATACCCAAACCCAACCCATACCCATGAATGAGTAAAAAACCCGTACCCACCCATACCCGTGAGTAAAAAACCCGTACCCACCCATACCCGTGAAAATTTCATACCCGTACCCAACCAATACCTACGAGATCAGGACGCCATGTTGTATGCGAAAAGATACCAAGCGAATTCTCACGTGCATCACAAGTGGACAAAGATGTCATGATCATGATCAAACCATATCTGAACCTAAATGAAACCAGAGTTGGTGGGGACGAACCGGACGCGCTCGGAATTTGGTTTTCGGCACGATGTCCCGAATTCCAGAATTTCGGAAAAAAATGCCAACACCACCTTCCGGAAAAAATCTCGCAAAACGCAAGCGATTTGCATGAACAACATTTTGGGTTCTCACCACATTGCAGATCGCAAACTCCACTTCCAGATCAAAAGAACACAGAACAAATTCCGAAATTGGAGGAATTCCTTTTCCGAGATCCGCCATTTCTCGAAAAAAAAAAACCACAAGAGAAAACACATCAAACACGTGGCGAACTGGCGATGAAATCGCACTCTGGCGGAGAAAGCTCCTTTTGAAATGCCAACAACTGAACGAAGTTTCATTCATGAAACAAAAACGAGATGGCGGCAGTGTTCCCACGAGGCCCAGGTGCTGTGGCCGTGAAAGATGGGCAAAAACGTCTAAAATTTCCCATAATTTGTCAAACACAAGGGAAAGATGAAAATTTCGGGGATTCCTGGAAATTGGACCAATCATTGGTGAATTCAAAATTCGGAAGTGGGTCAGGTAACCTGCCAAAAATTCAAAATAAACACACATGCATGATGCGAGGTGGAGGTGCACTCCAAAATTCCATTCACCTTGCCGAAGCCACTTTGCTTCGTCCCCATGTGAGAGGACAATGGTGCATGCCTCAAACACAGCCAAGTGCATTTGTGCCTGCACGAGAGAGCACAACGCAACATCACAGAAGGAATCGTCAATAAGCTGTCATGAGTCACGACCAGGATTCATCATTCATGATTGACCGAGGGCAAGAGCAAGACAAAGAAAAGCAAAGTCGACACTCCGGCGTCTGGCCCTCCATTGAACCAAAAAAGGAGCACAGACAAGGACGTGAAGGAGAGCCCAGGCAGCATTTCATGCTCCGTTTTTTAAAGAATAAAGGCCGGCGCCAAGAGCTTGCCAAATAAGAGCCATACCGGCGCCAAGTGCACTCTACGGCAGTGGTTCTTAAACTTTTGAACGCATGGCGCACATGTGGCATCTTTGCAATGATAGACGGCGCACCTGACAAAAGTACGCCCCCGACTAAGCGTTGCGCGAAGCGCAACGCCGGGGGAGGGGTTCGGGGGGAAGAAATTTTGAAAAAATGGAACCTCAAATGGTGCCCAGAATGCTCACTTTTTTCAAAAACCAGTATTTTTCACACAACCCCCGGGGTGATTCAAAGGCCAACTTTGGCAGCTGTTGGAAAATGGAAAATTCTGTTCACTGTTGAGTCGAGTTTCGAATGCACAGCCTTTTTCAATATTATGACGTACGGCTGGAGAAAATAATGTGGTGGAATTTATTTTGATAATGTGTAGGCCTAGGTACGGCCAAAAAATGCTTGGCATTGCAGTTGTCCTGTGTTTGTTTTTCTTCCAGAGAGACGATCTCTTTCTCCTGTGAGTTTTGACAATCCGAGAGTGCAAGGTGCTGTCTGATGAATGACCTGTTGTTGGACAAAAACAGGAGCATAACGAGAGAAAAATGGGAGCTGCGACCAACAGACAGAGCGCACATGGGAAGCGACAAATGGAATGCTACGAGTTGAAAATTTCGGCGCGCGAGAAATTGATGAATGGACGAAGGTGTCAAAGAGAGAACATGAATGGTCAGCGTGCAGCTGGAAAAAGAAAAGATTTGCTTGCGATTGAATGCTGTTGACGTGCATGAATTTGTCGAAAATTTAACCCAACATCTTTCATATGTTGGAGACATTTGCCGATTTTTATTTTGACTTGAACTGAACGTTGACCTCTGAAACAGGAAAAAAACTTTTTGAGATTTTATTCGTCTTGGCGGCGCAGTGCAATTTGCTTCGCGGCGCCGCGGCGCCGCGGCGCACAGCGGTATAAAAATGTCCGGGCCCTATGGCCGACCTGGCGCAAGAAAAGCCCATGCGAATCTTTGCGCCAAATGGCACGGGAAAAGCGCATGCGCCAGGCGCACGATTTAAGCAAGAAATACTCACGAAAAGCCCATGCGAATCTTTGCGCCGAATGGCAGAGGAAAAGCGCATGCGCTTGGCGCACTATTTACGCAAGAAAGACCTACTCACGAAAAGCCCATGCGAATCATTGCGCCGAATGGCACAGGAAAGCGCATGCGCAGGGCGCAGGAAATACCCACGAAAAGCCCATGCGAATCTTTGCACCGAATGGCACAGGAAAAGCGCATGCGCTATTGCGCTTGGCACAGAATTTACGCAAGAAATGCCCACGAAAAGCCCATGCGAATCTTTGCGCCGAATCGCACAAGAAAAGTGCATGCGCCAGACGCAGGATTTACGCGAGAAATACCCACGAAAAGCCCATGCATGCGCATATTTTTGTGCCGAATGGCACAGGAAAAGTGCATGCGCAGGGCGCAGGATTTTCGCAGGATATGCCCACGAAAAGCCCATGCGAATCTTTGCGCCGAATGGCACAGGAAAAGCGCATGCGCGGTAATGAAATCGCAAAGTTCACAAAACAAAGGAAAATTTTAATGACCGCGCATTTTCATTGACAGGCGAGGACGGGCCTCGCCAATTTCTGCCCTTGACCTCAAGTTCTGCGCAAGCCCAAAAAATTTCGAATCATTTTTCATTGGTTTCATTTGCGAAAAGTTGTCGAAGCTCTGCCCTCAGACTGTGCTTTGAATAGACGCATCACCACGAAAGAAACGTCTATGAACTTTGCTTTTGGCAGCATTTGAATGAGAAAAATGGTCCCGAAAGCGAAATTCAACACAATGTCGAGCCGCTTCAAAAACGAAAAATGAAACTTTTCTTCCTTCAAAAAAAGAACGCGCCTTCGATCGAGCGGAACCCAAATCGAACGAAACTCGAAATTCGCTTCTCTCTCAGAAAAATGTCTTCGCTCGTTTTTTTCATTTGTTTTGTTTTTCATTTTGTTGATTTTTTTTGGCGTGCCGTCGTTTTTTTTGTCCCCCAGAATTTTTTTTACCCATTTACCCAAGCCCGTTTTCCCATCCGACACCCATACCCAACCCGTACCCGTGAGTCCTTACCCGTACCCAACCCGCACCCGCACAGGATTGCTCCGTACCCGTCCATACCCACCCGTCATCCTCAAAAGCTTACCCATACCCGCGGGTACCCGTGGGTGCGTACCCGCGGTTGCAGGACTCTACTGGGAACCCTGATCGTTGGAGAATTTGAGGGCACGAGGGTTGCCACTCAAAATCCAAAGTAGAATTCCCTGGAATTTCCAGGTCCCCACCCCGGTCTTAAACCCAGGTAAAAGGTGCTCCCACGATGAATGTGATGGCCTCCACCTCCCCAAAATAGCCATTCCCGATTCCACCAGATAGGCAAGTGCATTTCCTGATAACACTTTTTACATTAGGTAAATACATATTATTCAATCTGAATATCACTGCAACATAAATCGAATAATGGCTGGATAACTTGTCAAAAAGAAAATATGTTAAAAACGATCACAAAAGTTCCTCCAATTCCCTGGATTTTCCAGGTTTTCTCTTTTTCCCAGGATTTTCCATGTTCACCAGGTGCTCATTTTCAAATCCCTGGATTTTCCAGGTGGGTGGCAACCCTGGCAAACACTAAACTTCCTTGGGTCTTTTCCGATTAAGGGCTATGAGGGCTGTTCAAAAACAAGCGAGTCTTTTGTGATAATTCTCCCCATTCAACAAATTGCCTTCTTCTGCACTGACTCACTTGTTTATACAATTATGCTGGCCGGTAAACCGATGGTACAGGGTGTTTTATCAGGATGGTTTGAAATATCTGCCGCTTCCCTTGAATGCAGCTCAGCGGAGGTAAAACACTTGCTTTTCACATGCTTGGCCATTTTGCAGAAAATAAAAAACTGTATTGGGTACAAGTGAGGTTGAACATTTAATGCAGTGCGCATCCAATGCCTTTCCTGGCCAGATTTTCGTCCTGAATCGCATCTTTTGTCGTTCAGCAAAAACCAGTGTTGAAAACCGCTCCTAAAACCAGGATCTTTTTCCAGAAATCTCTCCAAATTCCAAGAAATGTCTCCAAATTCCATGAGATTTCTCGCCATTGATGCTTTTTGATGCAGCCCAGGACTCCTGGCTCCCATATAAGGCTCTGCACTGTTCAATAACTGTTCCAGCAATCAATGGAATGCCATCTGCTTAATGTTGTTGGCAATTTGGGTTCACTTTTCCGAAAAAACTCTCTCGTTTTCATCGGAATCAGAAAAAGCAGAGAAAACAGCGGCCGGAGAAAGAGCAGAATCTCCTCCAACACAATGAATAGGAAATTATTAATTTTTCCTGGAGAGCTGCAGAAAAAACGACGACTTACTTTTGTCTAATATAGCAAAATCAAGGAAATTTCCGGCATTTCATTTCAAGAGATAATTTTCAAATGCATCCAAGATCAACAAGGCCACGCAACAACCATTTTCTGAATGTGGGACAAAAGAAATCTCGAGGGTGCCAAGGGAAGGTCACAATGACATCAATCTCACTTGTTTTTGAACAGCCTTCCTAGTAACTTCGCACAGCAAGGAATAAAACCAAGTAAAACTTCGGCTAAAAAGCCACCTCCTGAACTCAACCCGAGCGGGGTCAAGCCTGGAGCCTAAACCAGGCTCCCTGAAACGTAAGCCTGGTTTAAAGTAACCCTTATGCCATAAACATATCGCCCTTGGAACATAGTATTTAACATATTGGTATTATTTAAACTGGAACATGTCGG
>JASGXE010013346.1:0-13429 GCA_030068105.1 Sinentomon sp. SZTP_YWyxl
AAAATATCCACGTATTCAAGTTCATCAGCGGCATGATAGAACCCGAGCTGACGTTAAAAAGCGTTAATCCGAGCTTGCATGTGAATTTTCGATGCCAAATTTTTGACATCGAAGTGAATGGTGAAGAAATTTTCCCGCAACAACGGATTAGCACTCCTCCCGGGGTTTGAGTTTAAAAAAAAAACATTCTGAATATTCTGCTTGTACAACTTACGGTCAATTTGGGCCCTTGGACCCCAGACAGCAGGGCCTTTGCGCCTGTTCAAGACCTATTGAGCTCTTCCAACATTTTGAAGTAAAATGTTGCAAGTTTCCGTTTCTTTTTGAATTCAGGTGAAATACGAATATAGGACTTGCTAGGTCGTATATTTTGAAAGTCCTATATTATTATTTGAATGTCTATATTTTGAAGTCCTATATTATAAACTCAGTCCTGAGTTTCATATTGAGATAAAAAAAATTCGTCACCATTCAAGGCGAAAAGGAATCAGTCCAATAATCATTCTTGGAATCTCAATTTAGCCTTTGCACACCGACGGTGCAAAATTCTTTACAAAAAATTTTTGCAGCGTTTTTCACATGATAGTGGAATGTTTGAAGATCTTCGTTGATTGAAAATGAAAAACACAAAATGGCAATTTTCTCCAAAAATGGATCAACATTTTGGCCAATGACAGACGGCGTAAGCAATTTGTTACTTACTGTCGTAAAAACGCCTGTGCCCCTTCGGCTTGCGATACAGGGGTCACCCTGTCGTAGCGTGACCTGTCATCCTTCGGATGGGACGTTTATAAGAGGGAGCGCACGTCAAAGAACACCTTGTGATCCTTTAGGTCCAAGACATGATCAAGACAGGTCCTAGACATGACCGCAAGGCATGACAGACAGAGCTTGGCAGGTTACTGCAGAGAAGCTACATATCAAAAGACACTTCTTTTCCACTCCGCGGAGCATTACTCTCTTAGGGAAATCATGCGGGTTGGCATGCACATGCCATAAAAGCATTACTCTCTTAGGGAAATCATGCGGGTTGGCATGCACATGCCATAAAAGCATTACTCTCTCAGGGAAATCATGCGGGTTGGCATGCACATGCCATAAAAGCATTACTCTCTTAGGGAAATCATGCGGGTTGGCATGCACATGCCATAAAAGCATTACTCTCTCAGGGAAATCATGCGGGTTGGCATGCACATGCCATAAAAGCATTACTCTCTTAGGGAAATCATGCGGGTTAGCATGCACATGCCATAAAAGCATTACTCTCTCAGGGAAATCATGCGGGTTGGCATGCACATGCCATAAAAGCATTACTCTCTTAGGGAAATCATGCGGGTTGGCATGCACATGCCATAAAAGCATTACTCTCTTAGGGAAATCATGCGGGTTGGCATGCACATGCCATAAAACTTTTTCTGATTTTTGAGACAATCCTCAGATGGTCTCAAAAATCGGAAATCAAACGAAAAAATAACATTGGAACATTTTCCATTCAACATGTGCACAGGAAGAAACTTTGGGTTTAAATGCAGTTCATTTGAAATATCAGTTAAATTTGGCCCAGATATTTGAATGATTTTTCAACCACCCTGGCTGGTTTCTTTACAAGCAGGAAAATATGTGCAAGCTTTGTCTTTCTTTTCCGAAAACCGGGTGGAAAAGTGAGACGTTGAAAACTGATACTGGTGCTTCGCCTTAGTTTCCGAAAATCGGATTTGTGGAAAAGTGAGACGTGGAAATGTAAGAGTGAATCTTTCGAATGACTGCCGAGAGGTGTTGTGCTATTGCGAGCCCAAAGTATGCAGCAGGATTCTGTCAAGCCACCGGCCGTATGGCTGTCAGCTCATGATGGCAAATGTTGAAGAAGATGCCATGCGGTGTGTGTTCTGGCACCTGCACACCAATAATATTTCATTCTCAACTTTTTATCACCTAACCAGACCAGGTTTTATCCAGTCGACGTTTTTTGTTCTGAAGAGCATCTCAAAGCCCTGATGATCCTGCGGTGCAGTTGAAAGATCTCGCGAGAAGAGAATTGAATGCGTTCAGCTGCAACAAAGGGTCAAAGGTTAGCCGGGAAATTTCAATTTGGTCAAATTTTACCCAACTTGGGTCAAACTCAACATTCTTGAACATGAAATGTTGCAGTTGGAAGGAAATCATGTTGACTTTTGTGTTAGACGTGGGTCAAGTTGACCGGACACTTGTCAGGGATTTCGTTTAAATTTTGAGCTCCATTTGTGCTGCGTTTGTGCAACAAACCCCACTGCTGTGTATGCGTCTTCCAAACGGCAGCCACACAGAAAACTAAAATGCCGGTGCCGGTATATTTGACGTCAAGTTGGCCGGCGAGGTTGCACAATTTTGTCGCACCGAGCCTCGCTTTAGCAGATCGTTTGGGCTTCGTTTGTGCTATACAGGGTGGTCCTGAATTCCTGGGAACAACCGATAGGACGTGCTCCTCATATCCGTAGGAATCAAACTTGTTCAGTGACAAAAATCGCTACGACCCCCCATTTCGGAGATACATCCCTTCAAAGTTCCCAAATTGAGCACTTTTTGGGTTCCTGTGGGGGTTGATTTATTTGTTGAAGAGCTCTCATTTTTTGCAAACGTGATCTCCAAAACAAACCGAAGAGAAAACATTCAGGGACAAAATGCGCTATCACCCGCCATTTCGGAGATATGACCACCCAAAAATCTTTAGGGGAGTCCCCTTTTGGGTGCGTGTGTTGGGCGTTGATTGATGCGTCGCTCAGTGCTGATTTTTGGAGAGCATGTTCCCCAAGATAAAGTGAAGAAAAAACATTCCGTGAAAAAATTGCCTGTGACCCCTGGTTTTGGCGATATGGCCCCCAAAAGGTTGCAAAAATTCGCAATTTGGAAACTCAATTTTGGAATTTTGGAGAGCCATGTCACGAAAATGGGGGTTCGGTAGGAATTTTTCACGGAATGTTTTTTCTTCACTTTATCTTGGGGAACATGCTCTCCAAAAATCAGCACTGAGCGACGCATCAATCAACCCCCAACAAAGGCACCCAAAAGGGGACTCCCCTTAAAATTTTTGGGTGGTCATATCTCCGAAATGGGGGGTGATAGCGCATTTTGTCCCTGAATGTTTTCTCTTCAGTTTGTTTTGGGGAGCACGTTTATAAAAAAAAGAGAGCTCTTCAACAAATAAATCAACCCCCACAGGAACCCAAAAAGTGCTCAATTTGGGAACTTTGAGGGCATGTATCTCCGAAATGGGGGGTCGTAGCGAATTTTGTCACTGAACAAGTTTGATTTCTGCGGACATGAGGAACACGTCCTATCGGTTGTTCCCAGGAATTCAGGACCACCCTGTATTTGTGCTTATTTTTGCAGGAAACCCCACTGTGTGATATTTTCAAACGGAAGTTATAGAGAAACCCAAAATACCGTCTAATTTTCGTGCAGAATCTCACTTTTGTAGATCGTTTGTGCTGATTTGTGCAGCAAACCCCACTGTGTGTGCGATTCCCAAACGGAAGTTGCAGAGAAAACCAAACGCCGGCTAAATAATTTGACTGCAAGTTGGCCAGCGAGGTGTCCCTCAAAATCTTCCTGCAGAATCTGGCTTTTGCAGGTAATTTGTGCTCTGTTTGTGCTGATTTGTGCAGGAAACCCCGATGTGCTGTGTGCGGCAAACGGAAGTTTCAGATAAAACTATAAAATGCCTGCTAATTTGACGTCAAGTTCGAAGGCGAGGATCCTCAAATGATACGATACCGAATCTGTCTTTTGCAGATCTTTGCCGTGATCCGTTTGTGGCTTGTGCTGTTTTGTGAAGGAAACCCCAATTTTAATGTGTGGGGCTTCCAATCGGGAATTGAATTTATAGAGAAAGCCAAAACTTCTGCTAATTTGACTTCCAATTAGCCGGCCAAGTTCCTCAAATTTTCGTTGCCGAATCTGGCTTTTGCAGATCGTTTTTGCGCTGATTTCCAGGACCATCACAGGGGCCCATCTACCCAAATTCAACAGGGATATTCGGAGCTCATCAAAAGTCCTCGATCATAGGTGATATTTCAGAGTACTGGTTAAAACAGGGGCCATCTAATTTCAACAGGGCTTGATGCAACTTCACTCCACACACGAGTGTCATGATGTTTTGCAGCGCATGCTGCCATTGATTTGAAATGGTGCCTGAGTTAATTATTATGAACTCCCATGTTCGAAAACTTTTGAGTGGATAATGCAACTTCACGTCTAACACATGTGTCGTAATGTCTTGCGGCGCATGTGTATGCATTGACACGGTACTGAATAAATGGCGCGTGAATAAGAATGAACTCCGGTGTAGAAACACAAAGAATAATGGCCTGCGGACAGCGCATCAAAATTGGAATATAAAATAATTGAAAGATGCCGTATCAAAAGTCAATCAAACCTTGAAGAAAAACGGTATAAAATGGCGAAAATTAAAACATATCAAAACTTAGAGCAAAAATCGTAACTTTTTGGCGCAAGATTCAGGTAATTTAAAAATTAAAAATTTCACATTAAATTTCAAAAACCTGATGACGGCGGAGAGAAGGGACCGGTGGAAGACGACTTCAGAGGAAAATCCGGTACGAAAAGCTCGATTTTCAAACGGGGTCGCATTGTTTGACGGTGGTTGTCAACGAAAGTCAAGAAACACTTGTCACGTGCGGACGAAATTGCCACCGAAGTAATTTGCCACTGGACCCTGCCCTCCATTTGTTTCTGTTTTACTAACAGCTCCTGTGCATGGTTCTCCAAACAACGGTTCGTGATGCAAGATCGTGTCGCCTGCAGCTTGCATCGATCCCATCACTGCAAACAAGAACAGCATTAGCAATATCTGAACGACTGCTACGCTGCAACCCGCCATCGTTATCATCCTTCGACAGAGTTGACTGATCCAATTACAAGAGTGTTCGGTGGCTAACAATTTCGAAGATTCCTGCAACAATTCGTATTTCACGGTAATGTTTCAGTCCTTATTTTTTTCCTTTCTACACATTCACTCGTCTTTATACTTTGAGGTGTTGCCCTTTTATGGTGCCACAGTGCGACAGTGGACCGATGTTTCCATGACATATAGGTCCGATCCTCTGACGTCAAGGAAATTCATGGTCGGAAATTGTTTATCTTCTGGATTGCCAACCTTCGTTTTCGGAAGCTGAATACGGGATGCGCCTCCGCCACCCGCAACATTTTTGATGGCGTTTTAAGGCGTGTGCACATATGGGGTTTGTTGCGCAGTTTCAGGAGTGAAAAGTTGGTCGCTCTGAAGCGGTTGATGAACAAACTGCGGTGGTTTTGGTAGCGATACAACGGTGGCTGCAAAATGCCAGCTGAACGGCCACAGAAAAACTTGGGATCTTCGATCAAAGTCAAAATTTGACAGTGAATTTCGTCAGCCACGTGTGTTTTTGAAGCGTTGGGGGCCTCACAATGGTATTTTGAGCAGTTTAAGTTGCGCACACATTGATCGGGGTTGTAGAAATCACGTCTACTTTTTGGAAGGTCAAAAAGTTGTAATAAGGCGCGGATTGATACTCCAACCGAACTTAATCCAACATAGCCTCAACTAACCTTAACCTAACCTTCCGCGGAAGACCTTCCGAAAATAAGACGTTATTCCGAGCGGGCATTGATCACCATATTTTACCGAATTGGACCGATACTTATCAGAAAATAATTTTTCGTACCTTGGCATGAGTTGGAAAAATAGTCAATTAAGTATACCTTTTTCGTGATGTTGGATTAAAACAGTAAATTCCCGCAAATGTGCGTGCAGCTTACCAAATGGAACCAGGTGTCATCCCTGATAAGATTACAACTCGCTTTGGCCTGACGGATTTTTGCCACTCTTTTCCTCAATTCACGCGTTTCCCAGGTTGTTTATCTTGGATTTCGTGCGAGAAATCTGCCTATAAACACTCAATATAGCGAAGATATAATTATCTTTGCTTTTGTTTTCAAGCAAATGGAACTCCGCAATGAATTGACAAGGTTTCTATACCGCTCTGTAACGTGAGCAGGTTAGCAGTTATACCGTTTCCCAAAAGTTTCTTGACAACCCCTGCTATTTGCCGATTTTCAATCTTCTCTTGTGGGGCTATTTCTTCAGATTTCAGGTTCAGATTTGGCAAGCTGCCTGCTGCAGGTGTTGTCCATTCGAATTGGAACAAAATCCACTCCAAACGCGTCCAGAGTTGCTTCAAAACTGCAATGCACTTTTCTGGGGTTGTCAAGTGACTTTTGGGAAACCTGTATAATCTCAGAATGGACATGGTAAAAGACATATAGGTACCTACAATTTCAATTAAAATTTATTGTCATGCCGTTTTCGATCGAAAGTGATGCTCTTCAGCATTTTAATGGTCTGCAACTCGGAATAAAATGTCTATTTTTTTACTACCAAAATCGACAACCGAATCAAAAAATAAATCAAAAATAAACAAATTTAAATCAATGAGGTAAAAATTCTGTTTGTCTTCAAGACCCCCAGAAAAAATGTTTGCGATTAGACCCATGTCGCTTGGGCCATCCTGTTTCAACAGGGACCCATGTCGCTCGGGCCTTCTATTGTTTCAGCAGGTCTTGATGCAAATTCACACCTTTTCATGGTGTCCCGTAAATCAACCACCGAAATATCAGAACAGATTCCCCAGGACCATCCAAATCGAACTTTAAGCAGTGAAAAAAAGTGATCCGACCCCCATTGAGTTATTCCCCCTAAAATTGACCCTTTTGGGGTATTCATGCATATGGGGGAGTTAATAATTCACGGTAGAAGTGCCGAATTTTTAGGACAGGTTCTATGGAATAGGGAAAACAAAAAATGTCCAGCGACAAAAAACGTCCGAGCCTCCAATTTCAATCAGTGCCCCCCAAAAATCAAAAATGCACAATTTGGGGTTGTTTTGGAGAAAACTGAGATTTGGAGATTGCCGGTCGTCTCATAAAAGCCATTTTTCGAAGACAGATTCCCAAGGGTACTCGAACCAAAAAATGTTCAGTGGGAAAAAGTCCTAGGACTCTCCATTTCCGCGCAGTAGCCACTCAAAAACCGCTAAAAAGCTTCTCGTTCTCAGGGTGTTTCGAGTATTTACCATGGTAATATTATGCGCAATCAACAGAGGGGACAAGGGGGACGTGACCTCCCGAATTCCGGAAAAGCAAAGAGAAAAAAAATCTGTCCCAAAAAAGAAAAATCCAGTGACTTATAGTTTACCTGATTTTCTTCAGGACGAATGCAAAATTTCTTTAATTTCTGGAGAACTCTGTCCACCAGATCCTCTGCCAGGGATTCCGCCCCTCCGAGCCCCGCGCGGACACCGCCTTCGACGCGATTTTCACCCGCCTTCATATTTTTCTGCATTGGTGGACCCTCCGAAGAAAAATCCTGGTTGCGCTACTCTCGTTTGCATCCGCGGGATCAAAGCAGTGTCAACGCGAATTGCGAGTGGTGAGATTTTTACCATTTCTTTATGGAAAAGATTTACCTCTTACAAACCGAAAAACGTTAAGCTGGCATTAATCCTTCCACTGTATCCACTATCACGCAGTGGAGAGGTAAATTTTTGCAAATGAATATTAAATGGCGAAAAATATACTTCATAAACCGGATTATGGCATTGACCCCCCATTGATCTCCTAACTGTTATTCTATAAGTGTGGTTCGAAGTTGAGCAAATTCGACAGCTGAGAAAATAGTCCCTATACGGTGTGTCGGAAGCAGTATATCCAGGGCTGTTCACGTGTGGCAGACACCAGCTGAGGGGACATATGGTAAAAGGTTTTCCTTAAAAGATTTCCTTTCATTTCCTCCCTTCATTTGGACCGCAACTCCTGCGGGATGCAAAGCGGGGGTTTTTTTGTCTGGTCCTCACGGAGCGGGTTTTCCCCTACCTCCAGCGCGGCGTTATATGCGACCGATTAACGCTCGTTCCAGTTTCGTCTGGTGCAAATTTAAAAAAATCGAACACGGAGGTATGTGACCAAAACACTAAGGGAAATTGCACGCGAAATAAATAAGAAAGTTTAAACAAGCGCCATGATGTAGGTACCTAATGTAGGGCATTAAATAAGATCAAGGCATTTGACCTCACAAAAGAGATTTTGCGACACGCGTGGCACGGTGTAATTTTATAGCTGCGAAAAGCAAGTCGTAAAAAAGTGCGGCGTGAGATAGGCGTGGATTTCCGTTCGTTTTATGCCCCTGTACAGGGTTGTTCATTTAAAACTGTCCAACAGATGCATTTCGTTGTCTGTGGACTGTTGCAAAATATAACTTTACGAGGACAAGCAAGCGGCGACCCCTTTTCGTTTGGGTGGCTGTGCCGGAAATCGCTCCAATGCAAATGTAATGCGCCGACTGGATAATTGATGTCCCATGGTGTAGACAGGGTTGGTGTTAACGAAACCTGTAAAATCGAATCAAGTGTGCATCAATTACGTGTAAAATCCTTTGACGACTGCCCCGTTTTCATGGCTGTCGCAAACACACGCAGTGTTCGTATCATGCGTCAGACAAGTTTGTCCCACAATTTCATTGCCTTGATACATTTGTAAGCAGGGAATGTGTACAGCGACACAGCGTTTCCCAGAAGTCTTTGGTCATATTGCAAAAAATTAAATGAACTTTTTATCAGTACTATTTTATGATCTGAACTTTTTCTGGCACGAACGACGGGTGAATCGGAACTGCACAATTCAACTGCAAATAGTCCCTGATAAAGTGTTGCGCATTCGTGGTTAGCTAGAAAATATTTCAGATCACGTAATGAAACAAAAAACGGCAAATTTCATTTTTGCTCTGATCAAAGACAAAGTTGTGCTTCACTAACCAATGTGCGCAAATGATATGTTGACACCCCCGCGGTTCGAGTTGGAAAAAATGTCAGATCAAAAAATGGGCAAAGAAAGCAAATTAATTTTGATGTGTTGACACCCCCGCGGTTCGAGTTGGAAAAAATGTCAGATCAAAAAATGGGCAAAGAAAGCAAATTAATTTTGATGTGTTGACACCCCCGCGGTTCGAGTTGGAAAAAATGTCAGATCAAAAAATGGGCAAAGAAAGCAAATTAATTTTGATGTGTTGACACCCCCGCGGTTCGAGTTGGAAAAAATGTCAGATGGAAAAATGGGAAAGAAAGCAAATTAATTTTTGCTATTCTGCACACTGTGTCAAATGCAATTTGTTTTTCGAATCATCTGTTTGTTAATTTTGTTCATCTTTATATTTTTTGTCGTCATTTTTACAACAGGGTGATTCAGAAATAGTGGACAAAACTTCGCCCACATATTCCTGCATTACGTGGGTTGAACCAGAATAATTATTGAAAGTTGCATCCTCCTCAAATTCCTTGGGTACAACTTTAATCAATTATTTCACCTCCTAAAATCACTGGAGGCATTCTTCCTTGACATCGATGCAAATTTCCACCCTTCTCATGCAACTATCAGATGTTCCACGTTGTTCCAAAGTGGGCTCTTTTTGCCTCTGAATTTGTGCTTTTGACCAGGGCCGGAGAGAGGAAAAGTGCAGTACTGACATTGCCCGTTTGATTTTTCTAAAAAGGTGAGAGTTGTACAAGCCGAGATCAGGTGTTCCTGTGAATGCCTTGTGAGAACCATCTTTCTTGCGCAGGGTATCCCAAAATTTCTGGATTTTATGATGGTGATATTTTCATTGAGGTCTTTTTTCATTGATTCTCCGAGCCGACTGAACCATTCTGGTACGGATTTTGGAAAATACCTTTCAACCAAGAATGCTTCAGATCATGCCAGCAGACAGAAGGATGTTTGGGGCATCAGCTGCAGTTGTTCTGTCGTCATCTTCCACTGCCTCTGTGCACCACCCATATTTTTACTCATTCATAACATGACTTTTAGATTGTGATTGAGGGTCATTTTTGTACCCACCCTGTAACACAGGAAAATTGTTGAATTGTTCAAACACCAGTGGAAAATGAGCGACACTGGCCACCATAGACTGCCTCCAAAATGGCAGAATTTTGAGTTGCATAATCTTCGAGATATATGCCATTGAATTGTTTGAATTGTTTTGCCACCTTTGAAAAATCCCTGCTTTTTCCTCAGAGCACAAAACACATTGAATTCAAGTGTCTCTATACCTACTGAGTATCAGAAGGCTGATAAAGTTGTCCTTTGGCACAATCTACATCATGTATGCATTAAAGGAAACCAAATTAGCCAAAATCGCATGCAGAATATCAAGACAATGAGCTAACTTCCATTCATTCTGGTACAACCTACGTACCTAATTCTGAACAAAAAAGTCTTAATGAACTAATGTCCGCAAATGCACCGTTTTGCCGTTAAAGGGTACCTATGCTTTGCTTGTCATCTAGCCCACGTGCACTTTTCCAAACACACTTGCGGGAGAACTGAGTGTGCTAAACTTGACAGCTGGAAACCTACGTATATCAAGCGCATGGCTCCAAACTTTATCTAAAAGCATCCCGTGAACCAACGGTGGTACAGCCCAATTGCAAGTGTTCTCATAAGACTGACCTGTGATGCGGGTCAAGTTTCAATTTCAGCCACCGTCAGCATATCAGATCTTTCGCTTCTGTATGGTACAATGAGAAGAAAAGGGCCAATTAATGAAGCGTGCCTGGAGAAGTATCTGGGGGTTTGGAAGTGAAACAAACTCACAAGTCCGGCAGGTGGATTCATTTTGCACGGCATCAGCCAGTCACTTGTCCAGGTCAGACCAAAGTGGGAATAGAGTAATTTGGGGAAAACAAAATCATAGGTAGCTACTTTGTTGACGCCTCAACGTGATGCATGCCAAATTTTGGAGAAAACAACTACAAAACGTCATGAATTTGAAACATCCGACATCATCGTCAATGTCCAACTGCCACGTGTGGCGGTAGCTTAATCTCCACGGGCGGCTAGATGTCGGCCGCGGCCAGATGTCCTCGATGGCCAAGTGTACACGGCGGCCAGTTGTCCGGTGGCCACATGTCCGTCGGCCAGATGTCCACGGCGGTCAGATAGATGTCCGGCAGCCAGATGTCCACGGCGGCCAGATGTCCGGCGTCCAGATGTCCGGCGGCCAGATGTCTGTCAGACAACTGTCCGGGAAGCGTATTTTATTAATCTTTTTTGTCCAAGTGCCAAATCGGGACAAAAAAGCAAAATAAAGCTAACCTAACCAAACCAACCTAACCAAACCAAACCAACCTAACCTATCCTAACCCAGCCAAACTAACGTATACTTACCTTACCTAACTCATTTTCTATGTTCAGAGTGTTTTCTTGCCTTTTTTGTGGCTCAGGACTTTTACATGCGGTTAGATGGAAAAGTGCCAAATTCGTATACAGTATGAGCGATCTCATTGGCGAACATAGCCGAGCATATCAGGCTTGATTAGTTTTGATGTTGCATGCTTTTTCACTTTTTGCGCAATCCGGGTCAATGGCACGAACACAGTGGAATTTACGAGGAGTCGAAAACGGACATGATGCAACAAAACTGGAATCGCATTGCGATCGTGTTTCTACGAGCTCTGGCCATTCGATGAAAAAATCGCTGCATGCTTAAAATGCAACGCCAAAAAGCACCCAACACGAGCACTCAAAAGAAATACGATGTTACAATGGAAGAAATTAACGCTCGCAGCAAAAATCGCTTCAGCAGTTGTTTTTGTCAAAAAAAAAATTCTGTTTCATTTGTGGAACTTTTTTGGCATTCATGGTCACGGAATTCTGGGTCGCATTGAGTGAGGTTGGTGCTGCGGCCATTATCCAGAAATTGATCTTTTGGAGCCTCCTATGGGGCGAAGAAGGGGTAGGATCACATTGAGGCTCGGGTCTGAATTAACACCAGGATAACGGCGTTCCCTTGTTGCGTCGGTTCGGCAGGTTTCGATCTCTGGGCAAAGTTTTGGAGCGTTTCAGGTTCTTCCTTTTTGATCGTATCGTAATTTGCATGTTTATGGCTTCTTGGCCCTGTCACAGTGAAAATGAGTCACTGCAATTGCTTGCAGACGGTTCGAACTCTAAAGGAAAAATTGTTCATCATGTTGTCATTGTTTTTGAACTTCTGCATCCATGTCTGGCCGCGAATGGGCAATTTCTCCAAGATGATCAGGAATAAAAATACAACGCAAAATTTCAGTCTTTGGGAATAAGAAAAAGGTAGGAAACCGTTTTTTCAGATTCGGTATTTGTTTTGGACCTCTTTCAGGCAGTGAGGCAAGAGGCGCTCAGATGTCTCCCATGCCGCACACTGTTTTTTGATTCAAAACCAATTGAAATTGACACCCAACAACAAGAATTTCGCCCATCATTTAACTCCTTTTCTGATTTCTTGCCAGTTAGCTTTCGGGGTGTGCCAATGTAAAGCAATAAATTTTGTTGTTCAATGATGTCACTCGATCGCAACGGCCGATTTCATTACGTTCAAGTTGAGGCGCCCAGTCCTTTTCACTTTCCAGCTGACTTGAGATAATTTCGGCTCGAGCAAAACCAAGAATGCCAGCTCCAACCATTCCAAAGCAGAACAAACTGTCCTGACTTGCCCGAAACTGACGGAATTTTGGTGATGAGATCGAGAAAGTTGTTCTGAAGTCTGACATTCTGTGTTCATGTTGGGTGAGAGTCATCTGGGAGTGAAAAACTTGGCGATAATCACGTGAGCCGAACGGTCGTTTTGGCCGTTCCGTGTAGAGGTCTGATCCTCCAAAGAGGTGCGCAGCATGTGCAGCGCAGGGACAAGCTCCAGCGTAGGTCCCTTCACAAACATGCTGAAATAGCGCCAGCAGGTTTGCCTTTTCGACAAACTTCCGGTTCTCCAACTCACGACCTAGCGAGCACCCTGCACGCTAATTAAAAAGCATTTTTTTCTTAATCATTATTTTGTCAATATTTTTTAAAACAAACAATATCTTCGAAGAAAAGGCAGCAGATTCGCTTTTTCGCGTAATCGCTGCGGCGACGACCTGTAGCCTATGTTCGGAGATAATAGCGCTTATACTGTAGATTAATCAAATGCGCGTCCGGGAACCGAATTATGAAACTACAGTGGAGTGAGCAGTTACTTATCTGTTGTGCTGTACAAAACCGCATCTTTGAAAGTTGCCCGGGTCGACGACTATAACTCTTTGACTGATCTGGAATCAAACGTCTAAAATTGCTATGTATTTTATGACACAGTATTTCTCAATGCATTTCTTTCCAGGGCGAATCCACACCTACCTCCACTTGAACACGTCGGGTGATAGTCGTCCGTTTCCACTCACGCACAGTTAATTGGAAAACCGTTTTATTTTTATTTAAGAATAGTCCCATTTTATTTGTTGTTCTTTGTGCAAATGTGTCAGTTGTCTTCTGGACAGTTTCAAAACAAGCGCCATAGTATTTTCGCCAATCTGCGATGCGTAGATTATTTTTTTAAATT
>JASGXE010013347.1:0-13126 GCA_030068105.1 Sinentomon sp. SZTP_YWyxl
AATTTGGATCCCTTATGTATTTTTGTCTGAGGAATATGCTGAAACTCTAAAAATGGACATTTTAAAGGTCTAAAGTGAGTTTGGCCATGCAATCGTGAAAAAACCTATCGCTTTAAACAATGCGCAAGCGATTTGCTGTTAACACAAAAATCCTTGATGACTGCCTAAAATTTGAGTTTCAGTGAATGAAGGCGTCATTAGACAACAGTTTGGTGCAAACTGGACATCCCTAACCCTTACCACTTCTGAGAAAGGTACATGTACATTTGCGAAATAACGAAAAAAAAAACCTGAAATTGAAAACTAAAACTCCTGGGGACTTGGCATTTGGCAGGCCTTTTTACGTTGTGAAGCTGATATCTGATGCAAAATTTCAGCATCCTACCTCATGCGGTTCTCATTTTATGGACCGGAATGAAAAAAACACTATGCGCGGGTGCTGTGCCACCTTAAGGTAAGGCTATCACCGAATTTGATGAAAAATCATAAAAAAATCGATTTTCCACTTAATGATATCACCAGAAAGCTGAACATTTACTGAAAAAATGGTCTTTGTTTCGTCAAAATCGGACTAAAATTGCGGTTGTAGTGAATTTCCAAAGGTCGCTCCCACAGGCGGAATCGGTTGTAATTCTACAAGTCACGAAAACCCGACATTTTTGTTTGGTGCTATATCTCCGATTGCTATTTTTGGCTATTTTCAAGCTGAAAAATGCATCTCCTCCTAAATGGCTCGACCGATTTGGCTGAAATTTTCACCAGATCTCCGGGGACATATTCCCAAAAAAATCTGCCTCAATTGGAACCTTAGCACCATTGTAAGGCCCATTTTGGGGGATTTGAATTTCATACGCTGCCCAAAAAAGTCCAGCGCTAAAGGGAAAACGACTATTCAAAAAGTTTTGGAGGTCACAGAAAGTTTGTGGAGGCAGTATTTGTAGCCATAGAGATATATTAACCTCCTGTTAAATATCTCCCAGATCGGCTAAGGCGTTTAGGAGTAGTCTGAATTCTAACGCAAAGCACTTTTCCAACGAATTTTTGTTTTTTTCTCAAAAACTAAAAGTGATAGAAAACCCTACTCTGTGCCATGTTTTTAGATTAAGAAAGACCTACAAAACAAAAAAAGTTCATAAAAATTGGACCACAGACACCGAAGTTGGTCCGATAGGTGATATCCTTACCTTAACCTATTAAACGTTATTCCCAAATAAATTATGTTTCAGCTTCACAAGGATTTCTGCCGGCTGGTGTTCTTGGCCCTTTGGTTCCAAGTTCCACTCCCAGTCCACCAGACAACGTTCCAACCACCATACAATCAAAGATCAGTTTGGGCCAGCATTCCACGACTCTACCTGTGACCAGAGCTGCCATGGCATCCCCAAGTGGGAGAACCGCATCTCCCCACTCGTCACCTATGGTTGGCACTGTGCAGTCAAATAAGCCCAACCATCCAAATGAGCACCTTGGTACGAAGGCAGAAAAGATGGTCCAACCACAAGTCACAAGGCCTGATCTGCATAGGCATGATTACGATGATCCACCTCCTCCGACCTACGATGAGGTTGTTTCAATGGGAAGTCAGCATAATTCCGTTGATGAATATGATCACAGATATGAGGAAATAGATGACTGCAGCAAGAGTGACATCGTAAGTAAATAGTTTTGTTGTTTAGGTAATAAATTTTTTATTTGTTAATTTGCGCTGGACTGCGTCCATGCAAATTAATCTTAAAATAAACAAATGAAAATAAATATATAATTGTTGTAACATTTAAATTATAACGATTGAATTGTTGTTTGTTTGCAAACAAGAATGCACCATGAGCTAGGATGATATTTTTCAAGCAAAAATTCATTTTTTTTTTGTGACTTTTTGAATTGTTTTTCACAAAAATTCAATTTGTGAAATTCATTGTTCTCTTGTGGAAATAACCAGCTTGAAATAAAATAAAAACAATTTTCAAGCTAGAATCGATGACGCCAGAGAAAATCTAAAAAGGTCCAAAAAAGAAAATTTTAAGAAACAAAATCTAGAGAAAATCTAAAAAGGTCCAAAAAAGAAAATTTTAAGAAACAAAATCTACTTCCGCAAAGTGATTTGCGTTTTGCCTTTCCTCTTTTCCTAATTAAAGCTAACCAAACCTGACCTAAACCCCTTCCCTCACTGCCTTATGTTTGTTGTCAACCTACTGGTTGGTGTTTGCCTACTGCTCGTTCCCAGCCTTGTATTTGCTTGGATGCTCCAATGGTCAAATTCACCAGGCCATTGTTTTCATCCCAAGAGGCCCCAAAACACACATTTGGAGGTTTGAGGCCCATATTTGGGAAATTGGGTGTGGGAGCGTATTCCTCGTCGAATGCATTTCCTTTGCATGTGCATCAGGAACTTGTCCAGCCTGTATTTTCTGCGTTGCCTGTGAATTTTACCTTGATATGTTTGGCACATATGAACTCTTTCACGCAGCAGGAGTATAGCGGTGGCGGAATTAATGTACTCGTACATGTAAAGAATTGCGACCCTTCAGATTTTGGCAAAACTTGTCTGCTGCAAAATTAAAAATCCTCTTTTGTAACCGAGGTCAAAATCTGACACCTTTAGAACGCTTTGTTGAAATCCGGAACTGGCACATTAGTTTCTCCGCCTGCATGAGAATAAAAAGAAAGAAAAAAGTTTCAGATGCAACAGTTAAATGGGAAAAACACATGTATGGGTCTAATTCTGCCACCACTGTACACCAATTTCGTTTCTGCTCTCATTCCTTTCGGCAGCAGTTCGGCAGTGCGTTATCGATCGATACCGGCCGGTATGAGGAGCTTGAAGGTGATCAACCCAGTCCCGGTCCAAGCCCTGGTGGAGCAGAGGTGCCGGAAGCTGTTTCATACGAGGTGGGTTTAAAATTTTTCATTTCTCGGGTATTGCCAATCTCTCAAACATTCGCATTGGAAATCGGTAATCACTCTTAAATGGTCAACAGAAAATTAACGCACTGGCCGCTAACCATTCGTAACACCTTGAAAATGGCGACGTTTTTTGACCCCGTCAAGGTGGGGCTTTGTCAAGCAAAAGTTCAAACAGATCTCCTTCACTGCTGCTCTGAGACTGGATGAGGCTGGATGAAGATGAGCTGGGATGGTTGTTGATGTCGGATTGTGTTTTCTGAAGGGGTGAGGCGTGGAGTGTGGGGTTGTGGTCGGTATTCTGGTATTTGTGGTTCACTATTAATGACAATCAGACTGCTCTTATCACTAAACCCTGTTGATATAGCAAAAAGGTAGCACGTACCACATGCATTTTAAACAAAGCAATTGTCCCGGAGGTTGTGGGCAAGAGTTAATAAAGTCCAATTTACATCGGGTTGTGTCCATGCCATGCACTGCAATGTCAGAGTACTTGTAAGTTCTCTGGTTAAAACTTGTGTGGCTTGCTTAATAAGACGATGGGAACGAAGGAAGAAGTTGAGAGTCAAAAGTTCGATTTTCATGGAGACTCGTGACTGAATTCAGCAAAAATTAAAAAAAGGAAAAAACTGGAACCATGTCCAACTTAAGGGGGGGGGGGGTAAAACCATGGTTTTTTTCAAAAACTTGGAAAAAGTTGTTTTTTTTTCTTTTTATGAATATCTGGCCCAGACTTTGCCATTTCCAAAACTCTTCAGATTTTCTGCAACTTAAATAGTTTTCACGATAGAGCCGATTATCCGAAACTCGTTGCATTGGTTTTCTTGCATTCTCGACACAAATATTAATTGCGGTTTTCTCGCATTTCTTTTTTCAAAAAGCGAAAGCATTCAAAATGCATCTCCTCCCACAATTTTTCATGCAAAATGTTCAAATTTGATGTACTGGACCAATTTTTCATGAGGAAACCGAAAATAGAGCCCTTTTTGGTTTTAAGCTCTATTTTTTGGTTTTATTAGCTTGCGACCGCAGAAAATCAGCTAAATATTAGGCGCTTAGTGGTACAGTCATGCTTATACTCCAATAAATTAAAATCCAGATGCAAATTGGCAAAAGTGGCTATATTATGTTGTTGACAAGGTTCTTTTAGTCCACAGGGTGAAATATGGCTTCATTCTGCCAGACGGTTTAGGAGGAGATGCATTTTTACCGATGGCCTTTTTCGCTCCTATGTTTGTCTGTAACTCCGGTGTGAGGCACACAAATTAACATGTAAATATATCAATCTTCATCATTTTTTATGCTTTTTTCACCTGCAAAATTTCAAAAAATCTGCTGAGAAACAAAAAAGTTCGATGCGTATGGTTTACCCCCCCCCCCCCTAAAATTTGGTCGACAATTTAAGTCCTTCAGAGGGAATTGTTGCCTGCATTACATCTATATTTTTCTTTACCCGCTTGTCATGTTTATCACTGTAATTTTTCAGTTTTGGTATGCTGGGTATGACTTCACTAGCCGTGCCAGCCATGAATTATCTATGAAGAAAGGTCAGGCTTTGCGTATCATTGCCAAGCACGATAAGGCCAACAACAGCGATTGGTGGCTTGCCGAAGATCGGGAAGGACGTCAGGGATTTGTGCCATCTGCCTACTTGAAGTCGTTTGACCAGATGGCAAAATAGATAGATTTCGATAAGGCTATTGATAGATTTCGATAAGGCTGTTGATAGATTTCGATAAGAAGGCTTTTGATGGATTTCGATGAAGCTTTCGATTTGCGATTCCTTTGTATGGTGCTCCTGCTCGGGAAGGGTTTTACAAATATTTCCGATATTTTTTCTGTTTTATTTGTTACCCGGGGCCAAGAAGATGATCACAACATGGTTGCCACCAACCTGTAAAACCTGGAATACTCAGGGAATTTTTTTCGCACCCTGGAAAACTCGGGGATTTTTGGAAAAAACCCTGGAAAACTGAAAATTTCCAGAAAAACTAGCCAAAAAATGGAAAACAGAATTTCATAACATTTTTTTTAGTTTACATTTTTTTAAATTTCCAACGAAGACACTTGAAGAACATTCTTGTCTTGCAATTTTTGTCTGCACCCTCCCATTTTTGTCTTGTCCTCAGATAAAACCTTGGAAAAAAGCTCTGGAAAAAACTGAAAATCCTTCTGGAAAACCTGGAAAACTCGGGGAATTCCGATTTTTCAAAACAGCAGCAACCATGCTGACAACTTTTCCATTATGCCACACAAATCATGAATTCTTTGAAGGCTTACGGGGACAAAACCACAAAATTAGGAGTGGTTTTGTGGGCATTTACGATACTAACTTGAGGATTTACCTCAAGGACAGAGAGATCTACATTGGTTAGGTACTTCGAAACTCAGCAAGTAGTTGTGGAGATATTCTTTTTCGGAGCACCACGAAAAAAACATCTCCAGCTACTTCCGGTGGTTTTTAAATGACCTTCCCCACCTTTCTAGGGCATCATACATCCTTTCGTGAAGAGGTAAGACTAAGAGTGTGATGGTTTAGAGAAGTGCGTTGCTGTCTATGGTGTCTTTAGTCTTCCCCAGACACTTGTTGGAAGGAGGTCGATATCCCTGAAATATCGTGGAGGACAGCAAATTGCGTAAATCACTTACCCTGGGGAGAATTGTCCCGGAATAGATTTAATCCGAGGTTGTTGGTTGATTTTTAGCATTGAAGTAAATGAGGTAATTTTACCCGCAACCTCGGATTAGCACTATTGCTGAGCACTTCTCCCAAGGGTTAGTCAAGATAGTGTTAGTAACCACACTTTTACTTGCGGTTCCCATCACATTTCCGTGGTTTTTCTCACGCACTTAACATTCTACTGATAAGCATTTCCGTCTTGCTTTATAATTGCGAACTAAACATCAGTTTTTAATTGTGGTGCTTATTTTTCATTTTTTTTTTTCATTTTTTGTATACATTCTAATCTTCTATTGCATTCCTTTTGAGAATCATGCGCTTGGTATCCTGTCCTTGTCTTTTGCTCATCATTTCCCGTTATGTTTTTTGTTCTGCAATTTGTTTCCTTTTTGATATTGTATCGTGAAATTGGTTGGAGTGACATACTTTTCTGCTTGTATTTTTTACACCGGGAACTCCGAGAAAAAGTAGGGATATTCGATTTTGCTTTGCATGGACCAAATTTGCATTTCCATTTTAAAATTATGGACTGGCGATGGCTGTATATTCTTCTGGGGACTTTCCATGGGGTAATTGCGAGAAAAAATGGCCAATTTATGTTTAATTTCACCAATAAAATTTTAGAAAATACTCGGAATAATTGAGAAAATGTTCTCTCGGAAGGTTTGAGAGGGTACCACCATGTCTGGAGTCCGGTGAACTCGGCTCCTAGGTAAGGTAACACAGTGTTACTTTGAGAGGTAATTACATCAAAGTAACACTTACCTAACCTAGGAACCTTTCACTGAACTCTAGACATCCTAGAAATACTGTCAGAAGAATTGGGGAATCCTTTGAAAAACTCTCCACTCGAGTGTTAAGTTCTAAATACGTTGTTGGCTGCCTTGCGAATACTCCCAAGGAGTTGGTGAAGCCACAACCCACTGTAACTGGGTTAAATCTGGGAAGTCGGAAACCCTTTTTCTGGGAAAGGAAAATAAAAAGGATATACTGCCGAAAGGACAGGAAATCGTTTGAAAAATGCATAAAAGGTTTTAAAATCCTTGGAACTGGGCTCATCTTTTAGTGCATGGGGGGAACCTTTTTCTTTTGAAAAAATGTGGGTTTCCCTTTTGTGGCCACCAGCATAAAAAGTGCTGCCAAGGCCACAAATTCACACCGGCAATTTGGGCCCTATCAGAAACCTGGGCTGAGAATCTGCTTTGAAAAATTTGCCAATGAAAATTAGCCATAAATAAAAGCAAGGCGTGTCTTAGAGATTGCATGGTCACAGAAAATAAATGACTCAACTTGACAATGTTCAGATCTCCGTATCAATTTGAGGCGTGACGTTTCGGGGATATCGTAACCTGGACATTGATGAACAACCCACCAAACAAATGAAAATTTCCGAGACAAAATTTGAAATTTCCAACAAATGAAAATTTCCATTTGCAATCAACGAATGACATTTTTTCTTGATAATCATAGGGACCTAGCTTTGGAAATAGATGATCTTTGAGTCCAATTCACTGGTTTGGCCTCATTTCCAATTCCCAGCCTGATAGGCCTGATTGAGGTTAAAGTATCCATTCCTTCTCCCCGATAAACGGAAAAAAAATGCACACTTTTGTGTCCAGCACTGGTGCACAAATCCTGGTGAGTAAAGCTGTGTGTACACCTTGTCACATCCGCCGTGACGTGTGACATCACAGTTTGTTTTTAATTTCTTCTGCCTTGTTATGTCCTGAGTGGGGCCCCATAGATGAAATGCTCTACCATATCCCGATCCTTTACGATTTTTGTTGATTTTAGCAATGAATATTATGTTGTCGCATGGCCCAGGAATTGTGTCCCTGACTGTCTTTATATCAGTTTAGTATTTTTGCTTTAGTACTTCTTTGTTATTGTTTATTTTTTGTGAATTACTATGGATTTTATTTTTAACTTTTTTGTTGCAATTACCAAAGATTGTATTTTGTTTTGAATTTTCTTATTGTTTGTGCCCAGTGTTTGCGGAATGCCACCTCAATGGATCTAGTTTTGTTTTTGGGAGAAAGGATGAAAACGAATCATGTGTTGTGTACGACTTTTTCACTCTGATGCGATGCGTCGCTGTAGAGGAAAGCTAGTTTGGAAAGCTAGTTCCAAAAGCTAGTCCTTTTGTGGTCAAAATCACGTTTTTTTACGTTTCAGCGCTGTATTTCATTTCTGCATTTACATAAGCCATTGTACAGTCACAGAAACAATAATGTATCCGTAAATGGGCGCATGTAATGCTGGGTTGCAAGTACAGTAGCGAGAAAATTAATGTCACCACATATGGTGTCACTTTTCTTGCAATTGTGGGGAAACGTCAAACCCAACAAGATTGGTTCCCCCACATTGATTTGACACATATTTCCGCGCAACAAGATAACATCTTTTGATTTTGAAATCATCACAATTCTCACAGTTTTCTGTGTAAGATAGAAAAAACCTCATGCACTTTATGGCACAAGTAATTTTCTCGCTACTGTACATTGCTGCTATAAATGGATAATGTGCCCATAAATGAGCATTTTCATTGTTGGTTTTTTGGCACAACACTTTTCTTGTGACAGCATTTGACTCGAGAACAGTCACACACGAATGATGCATGCACCCAATAATGGGTACATTATTGTTTCTTGGCTGTACAAGTGCCTATGATGATCTTTTAATCAGTTAGCATGCGTGAGCAAATTGTGGGGCAATAGTCGTCCGCAATGTTATTGCAAACTTCTGTACCAAAGTGATGCGGTCTAAAATGTCTCCGCATTCCTTGATTACGAGGACCGCATTCCTTGATTACGAGGACCGCATTCCTTGATTACGAGGACCGCATTCCTTGATTACGAGGACCGCATTCCTTGATTACGAGGACCGCATTCCTTGATTACGAGGACCGCATTCCTTGATTACGAGGACCGCATTCTTTGATTACGAGGACCGCATTCCTTTGATTACGAGGACCGCATTCCTTGATTACGAGGACCGCATTCCTTGATTACGAGGACCGCATTCCTTGATTACGAGGACCGCATTCCTTGATCACGAGGACCGCATTCCTTGATTACGAGGACCGCATTCCTTGATTACGAGGACCGCATTCCTTGATTACGAGGACCGCATTCCTTGATTACGAGGACCGCATTCCTTGATTACGAGGACCGCATTCCTTGATTACAAGGACCGCATTCCTTGATTACGAGGACCGCATTCCTTGATTACGAGGACCGCATTCCTTGATTACAAGGACCGCATTCCTTGATTACAAGGACCGCATTCCTTGATCACGAGGACCGCATTCCTTGATTACAAGGACCGCATTCCTTGATTACGAGGACCGCATTCCTTGATTACGAGGACCGCATTTCCTTGATTTCAAGGACCGCATTCCTTGATTACGAGGACCGCATTCCTTGATTACGAGGACCGCATTCCTTGATTACGAGGACCGCATTCCTTGATTACAAGGACCGCATTCCTTGATTTCAAGGACCGCATTCCTTGATTACGAGGACCGCATTCCTTGATTACGAGGACCGCATTCCTTGATTACGAGGACCGCATTCCTTGATTACGAGGACCGCATTCCTTGATTACGAGGACCGCATTCCTTGATTACGAGGACCGCATTCCTTGATTACGAGGACCGCATTCCTTGATTACGAGGACCGCATTCCTTGATTACGAGGACCGCATTCCTTGATTTCAAGGACCGCATTCCTTGATTACGAGGACCGCATTCCTTGATTACGAGGACCGCATTCCTTGATTTCAAGGACCGCATTCCTTGATTACGAGGACCGCATTCCTTGATTACGAGGACCGCATTCCTTGATTACAAGGACCGCATTCCTTGATTTCAAGGACCGCATTCCTTGATTACGAGGACCGCATTCCTTGATTTCAAGGACCGCATTCCTTGATCACGAGGACCGCATTCCTTGATTACAAGGACCGCATTCCTTGATCACGAGGACCGCATTCCTTGATTACGAGGACCGCATTCCTTTGATTACGAGGACCGCATTCCTTGATTACAAGGACAAGCAATGCTGAGAAACATCGTTAGTGGTCCAATCATTTTGTCAACGAATTTTTATGAGAATTTCCCAAGGATGGATTTCGGTAAAAAAAAGTAAAAAAAATGAAAAATTACTCTAACATTTTCCAAATTTTGAATTATACAGCTTCTGCTTATTCAACTTGAAAATGTTGATGTCAGTTTAAGCTGTTTTTTCCTTATATACATAATTATCTATTCCTGTCCAGAAGATTCTTCTGCAAAAGTCTATTTTTAACCGTTGGATAATTATTTTTTGCAAAATAATGCTGATTTGCAAAGACAGAATTTATTTTGGCATGGTGTCCTATTCATTCAGAGTTGGTGCTTGGTTTAGCTAGAAAATCAGTCTTTTGGAAGGAGTCGTTCTTCCCTTTTGGTTAGAGGTCAAAGTTGTAGCGGCGTGGAGAGGGGGCACAGGAGATCCATTTCATCGTACTATTTTGCATTCTCAAGACAGTGTCGTTTTCAGAAATGTCCAAAAAAGTCAAATTTACGAAGCAGAATGGAAAATTAACATAAACGTCTTGTGGCCTGTGTGGAGAAGTTGAATTTTCTGAAAAGTACTCACGTGTGGTGGACTCCTTCCTCCAAACCTGCTGATCGGTGCCCGACCCCGCTGGGGCTCCAGAGAGTGATTCTGTTGCTATCGGCATATGCAGAATCAGGCACACTCAATCATGTGCCATTCCGTCACTGTTGTGCTCCTGCCTAGCAAAATGCTCCCCACGCCACTGCAAAGTTGAGCCTGTTTCAACTGGGAACCCGGATCACAGAGAAACGTGGCAGGAACGTTCCGCCGGAACATGGCAAACACTACTTGTCTGTGCCAGGTGGCTGCCATTTGGATATGGTCGGTGTGGCACCACGGTGCTGGCCACTGTAGCAGGAACACGGCGTTTCCCCATGGCAGCGATGTGTTTCTCCGCCGTGGCAGGAACGTGGCATACCACGGTGACAGGAACGTGATTGCCACTGTGGTTTGTCTCGTTCCACGGTGTAAAATAGCATTCCCGCCACGGGAGCATTCCATGTCCCCACCGCGGTGGAGAAACACATCGCTGCCACTGCAGAAAGCCACATTCCTGCCATAGTGGCCACCACCGTGGCGCCACACCGATCATATCCAAATGGCAGCCACGTGGCACAGCCAAGTGTTTGCATGTTCCGGCGGAACGTTCCTGCCACGTTTCTCTGTTACATGGGAAGACCTTGATCCAAGATGTTTCAGACCCGTGGTGTCTCATTCCCCAGGACCACTTCTTGATGGTTCTCTTCTGTGAGTAAACAAAGTGAAATGGCTCTCCGGACCTCCCTCCACCCATGGGAGATAGCGGGGGAACTGAGTTTGGTTTTATCAACGGTCAACAAGAAAACAATTCTGTGAGCAAATGGCAGACTGGGCTAAGTCACATTTTGGCCAAAATGAGTTACATGCACCAAAAAATTCCTGTCATCATGCTGCATGTTATGTCAAAAGGAGATATCTCTATCTTGCTCCTGTAAAAAGTTATTGGACTTTTTGTGCTGCAGAAGTGGGATAAGTAAGTGTTTTTTGCAAGAATCACGGGTGCTGCTGGGGCAGGACGAGGCAACTGGACATATCCTACGCTCAGATAAAAATTTATATGATGATTTCCCTAAATGGGTCAAAATGACATATCCCTTTTTGACACAACATGCTCAGAAGTGATATTTACAGTTTTGTCCCTTTCTGCCCTGTCACACCAGTTTTCTTATAATCACCACTTATCCCTTTTCTGTTGCTTTTTGTTGCAACCATCTACCACTATTCTCTTTGAAACAGGTCTGACAATAATCATATCTTTGGTGACCTTGCTGGTCTGTTGTCGTTATTTTGGCCTATTGGCTGGTGATTCATCACCAAATGCGAAAGTCTGTGGCTGAAGGCGGCAGAAGCTGCACAAACTTCGGGAAAGATTGGATGTGGGCATGTATACGTTGTTTCATGTTTTCATGTTCATTTTCAGTTTCATGTTTACTTTTTACTCCCTGTGCTGGTTTCCACACGAAAAATACTGTAGCTTTATTACAATTGGCACAATATTAATGGAATGATGAAGTTTGATCAGTTTTATATCATGTTGAGACTTTCATCATTCTTTTCGGACGGAAATACTATTGCATCCAGACCACTTATCTTTTTTCACACTCTCGATTTCCTGTGGAGTTTCCCGGTGTTTCCGGAGGATTAGCTTCTGAAACGTAATCGGAAGAGCTTCGATGGGATATTTTCTTAACAGGCTTCTTTAAAATCCACATTCTAATGTGACCTCTGTGCGGAAGGGATAAGTCACAGGTTATCCCGTGTTGATATCAAAATTTACGACCTGACACATTTAAATGGGACAACTCACAACTTGTCCCTTTTTGGCAAATCAGCAGCTCATAAACGGCTATGAGCAGTTGATTTTCAAAAATGGGATAAGTCACAAAAACGTGTCTGGAACACCCAACAAGCGAGCAAGGAATGCAAAATTCAGCAGCACCCCTCCGGGAGAAAGATAGCTAAATGAAACCAATGACACACCCAACATATTTGATCTAAATCTGGACAAAAATAAAAAAACCGTTTTTCTCAAAACTCAAAAAAGTGACGACCCAGTCTGCCATTTGCTCACAGAATTGATGTTGCACTGTTTCTTGACAAGGACCCATATCATCTATCCAAGTGGCTTTGGAGCCATTCGCTGCAAAAGAGTGAGGTTATTGTCATATCTGCATTTCTCTTCTTTCAGTGCGAAATGGGAACCTTCCACATTTGAAAGATTGTCTTCCCTTTTCTATCACATTGCCTCAAAGGAGCAAACTGCATAGTCCGGAAAGTTTTACCAGGGCACCATTCAATGTTTTTATGAGAGACCTTGTACAAATATTCGGAAAGAGATAATTACACACTTTGCAACTTGATATCGACATTAAACTGAAACAATGAAACTGCCAGTCATTCTTTTTTTTTTTTTTTTTTGAGTTTATAAATCTTTGGAATAAGCCATACGATGCTTGTTGTCTTTTTTGTTGTAAATACATGGTGTGTTGGAAAACGGTGTGTTTCGACAGTTCATTTTGGTCTGTTTGTGGCCTTTATTCAAGGAAGAGGGTTTCTCGTATCAGTAAAATTTGGCCTTCTCCCCTATTTCATCCACAAGGTCCACTGAAACTCCATCAACGTTGGAGGAATTCCAAAGGTCGAGCCAAGATAAGGGTTATCATTATTCAAAATAGGGTTTTTTCAGTTCCGTTTGTTACGAACGTCTTGTGTTTTGTGGCACATGTTACCTTGATGCTAAAGGGCGCTTGAGGAACAACGTTTACGGCATTTATGAACTCCTTTGTCCAAAGAGTTTTGTCACAGAGTTGAAAACTCTGCTGTTTCAAATGTTTTGGCAGGAAGTTGAAAACTCTATTGTTCAAAGAGTTTTGGCAGGGAGTTAAAAGCACCTTTGTACAAAGAG
>JASGXE010013348.1:0-12991 GCA_030068105.1 Sinentomon sp. SZTP_YWyxl
ACATGTAAAATTCGTCCGCATGTGAGCTCGATTTCCAACCCCATATATTGTTGCTGAAGAGGGAAGGAGGTGAAGAGCCGTACGAATCATCTTACGCTAAATCTACCGAAACTCCAGTATTCGAGATGGACTACGACGGGTACAGAATTCTTTTAGATTTTTTACCAGAGGCAAAAAAACTTTTGGATGAAAATTTTGAAGGCAGGATTGAAAAGACGAGCGATAAGAGATGTTATTTTTGGATTTTAATCGGATTACAATAGAGGCCCTGGCATATACATCAATGAAATCCCACATGGGTTCTACTCCTCGAAAGGAGTTTTTTTTTATCTTGGAGCAGAATGTGTCGGTGAACTCGTAAAAGATTTAAAGTTCATCGACACCCACGTCAACGTATTGATATCGGAAAAACAAACCCTTATCAATATGTTGAACGCAATAAGGATTTTTTGCGGTTCATTGAAAAGTTTGCGTTGCGGTGCGTACCACAATTTTGGAACAACGGGGTCTGTGATGCAATTTGTGAACGAGTTCAGTATCTCAGGGACATTTTGAAAATTTTCTTCAACCAGATGAAATCTGCCGGGCTCTTTTGCGTGTTCAATCCTTACAGCCTGGTGTCGGTTTGCTCTACGGATGAAGGGTTGATTTCAAAGATGTGCGGCGAAGGAAATCGCTAGTCTCTTTTGGTCGGGACGATCCGATCGACCAACAGGTGATTGGCAAAACGTTAAGTCGAGTCGAGCCTCTCTTGCCACTTTTCCACTTTTTTATTTTTGTATTTTACTGCAGCGGCTGCACAATACATATTGGGTTGGGCTGGGTGGGGTGATGCGTATGAATCCATCGGGATCATACATTTTCAGAAATATGAGTTTCCAGATGTGGTTGTAGAATTTGTTAGGGTGATTGGGGTGGTGGGAGGTGGGTGGGTTGGCGATGTGAGCCATCTTAACCGATGTGCAAAAGTACACAGAAGTACACGGATGTAGGCACAGTGACCCTCAATCGGCTGGCATTAGGCTTGACCGATCATTGTAGGCCTGTGTGAATGTTAAAACCTGAATGGAAGGATCATGCCGGAGTGTACGTGTGCATTGTCGCCGGTCGCTAGGTCAACCACTGCTAAACGCTGACCATTTTGAGGACGTCTGTCCTATTGCAATATGTATTCCGCGACAGTAATCTGTTTTTTAATATTTTAATCGGTGGAAAGTTGCAATGCGATGTGTCGAGGAGGCTGATACCGATGTGCCGGCCGGAGAATAATTTGGGAGCAGGCCCGAAGTCCAAGGGGTTTTCCGGCATCTGGGTTGTTTTGTATTGTTCATGACGGAATTGTCCTAGCAGATAAATGGCGTTGGTTGATCAAGAGTTTGCGAAGAAATACGTGAAGGGAATGTGTAGACTGGATTTAATGAATTTCGGGATGATATACGATGATGATGATACAGTGTTGATGAAAAAGGATTCAGTTATTCCGACCATTTTGAAGATTTTGTCTTTTTATTTTGTATTACATTTTACTTTGTAAAAACGGGGAGAGTGGTAAAATGTGTACAGATTTTCTTTTACATTTCCTTTCAAATAACACCAATAAAAAAAACAAAAGCAAATATAAAAATTAAAAATCAAAAATACAAAACAAAATTAATAAAATGCAAAAAACAAAATAAACAAATTAAAATAACCCTCCTCGTGCAAAAAAAAACCCTCCGGTGACTTAACCTCCGAATGCTGGAAGGGATTCTACCCTGGTGGCCGGGGAGCGTTATTGGAATTGGTGGAACAGTTCCGGGTTGCAGAGTTCCAATTGGATTTTCGACGCACCAATCGCATTTCCGTTTATCATCTGCAACATGGAATGCCCTGGGCTGATGGAGCTTGTTTCGAAATGTTGTTTCTGGCAATATCTCGACACTGGCTGAGTGTTGTGAGCTGCAAATAGTCTCCAAAGACGCCAAAAATTCAGGAGATGTGCTCCTTTAGAGGCGATAATTTCGCTTGGACGACTCCTTCGCCCTTAAAAAGGGCAAAGAAAAATTACTGTTGAGGATCTTTCACCAAATGTGAGCCAGAATTGCAACAACGAATTTCCCGACTGATATCAAAGCTTCATAAATTTCAATTTTCACAAAATCTTCGGCGCGCTTTCGACACGCTGCAAACAAAAGTTCACAAGACAATGCGAAAGGCACCGAAAGGGGGCGCGGGTGTGTTGCATGGAAAAGAAACTGAAATTGAAAGAGAAACTGAAAAATGAAAACTCAACTTTCCAATTCGCGCATGAGTTCCATTCAAAAGCATTGCGAGCAGGGCGCGATTTGTAAGGGGATACGGGGGTATTTCCCCCCAGTTGAAAAATATTTCACCCAACATTGAAGAATTTCATGCATAAATATGGGTATTTTGACCTAAAAATTGAGGTTTACCCCCCCCCCAGTTAACTTTCAACAAATCGGTCACTGATTGCGAGGGATAAATATAAAGAAATCTCCTTGCGTTTTGCTGATTGTTGCAGCCTTTTTGGCAAAATCAATGAGGCATGATTGCTTGCAGTGTGTTTCCAACAGCAGAGACTGAAATTTGAGCAGTTCTGGATCCGACGAACCTCTCAGAGTATAGGAAATATCTCGGCTAAATTCACAGCCTTTTATATCTTTATTTTCGCACACCAATTGCGCACATTCGAGTCGCTGTAAACTGAAAGTAAAGAACGTGAAGGAAGCTCTGTGCATGTGAAAATTCCAGAGAGGGGTTGCGGAGGGTGTCCCCTCCCCCGCCGAATGATTAGTGGACCGTGGGACCGTGGGACCTATGGCCATGATTCAGCCCGCTCATAGGGCTGATATATGGACCTATGGGACCGCTGTCCCCTGCCCTGCTCACAAAAAAGTGGGATTAAACGTGCCGGACCTATGGGAACGTCCCAAAAGTGCAATGGGACCATCATGGGACCCCCTGGGTCCCCATGGGACCTTAATGGGACCCCTGTGGGACCATCGCTCGACCGCGGGATCATCATGGGACCCCGAGGGACCATCATTGGACGAGCGCCATGATGGTCCCACGGGGTCCCATGGCGTCCCATGATGATCCCATGGGGTACCATATGATGGTCCCATGGGATCGCATGATGGTTTCATTGGGTTCCAAAGACGGTCCCACAAGGGTACTTTGGAGTTCCAAGCTGGTCCTACGGGGTCCCAACTCCCATGGATGAGGTCCATATAATGGTCCTGTTTTTGCATTTCCACCGCTTTTTGCCCTTTGGCATATATGTTTGCAACCGCTTCGCAACTCATTCTTTGGTCACAATAGGGGAAGGGTTTAGGTTGGGTTTGGTCAGGTTTGGTTCGTTTGGGATAGGTTTCGAAAATAAAATATTGAAATTGGCTGGAATTCCCAACAGCCAATCAGAGACGCGCTTGCGGAAGTGGATTGGGGAAAAAATATACATCCATGGGTCGAGTTGGGGTCCCCATCCAATATTATTCTCCAACCTGAATTTAAAAAAAATTAAAAGTCATTCAAAAACATATTGAAAAAATTTGGCCATTTTTGCAGGTTTTTCACATCAAAGACGCTCAATCTTCTCCAAAATGGGGGAAATTTTCCACTTCCAAAACACTGGAAAATTCTGCAAAATTCTTGTTCATTGCATGAGGGTCTCACACAATGACAGGTGCATACCAATTCCATGCAATTTGCAAATGCAAATCGGTCATTGCCTGATTGTGAAACTGAAAAAATCGGCCCCGATTGGCATTCGAATCCACGACCACAGTCGATACACTCAGAATATGATTGGTGTGTCGAAAAGCCAATTAGAGCGCAGCAACCCGGAACTGTTCCACCATTTACAATAACGCGGCCGGGGAATACGGGCCTAGCAACCCGTAGCCCGTATTGCACAACCCCGCTCTTCTCCGGTGGCAGGAGAGGGGCGGGGTATTAGACATTTTTAGATCAGTCGATAACAGGTTACGTGAGGTGTGGCAGGGTTTGGTCTGCTAAGAGGATTTGGGTTGGGTTGGTAAGTTTCCAGGTCAAATGAGAGTGGTCAATTTGAGAATAGGTACGGTTGGGCTGGACATGGTTAGGCAGGGCTAGGTTTGGTTAGGTTAGGTTATGGAGAGAGTTCAAAAGATCTTTATGGCGAAGACAATGAGTCATCTGCGATAACGCGGTTGATCATTTCCCCTGAAGTCTATGCAACACGCCGACTTATCGCTGACGCAGCGGTGACGTCAGCGATGACGTCATCGATTACTCATAGTACCGCCGGAGCTTTTCATTATCATTATCATTATTATCATTCATTATCATTTATCATTTCAAACAATACTGCCTCAAAAGAAATATGGAAGCAGACAACAGTCAACAACAAGAAGGCAACATTATAAAATAAAAACAATAACACAAAGCGTCAGTCAGATTAAAATGTGAAATGTCTGTCAAATGAGGAATAAAACACATCTACAGATTGTTTTGTGGTGTGACTGCCTGTGAAGCTAAGGCATGGGAAATAAGTGGTGATGCTTTTGGCAGGGAGTTCCAATCTCTAATTGTTCTAGGAAAAAATGAATTAAGGTACCTATTCGTTTTACACAAAGGCGCATGGAAGGCCAGACCATTGTCAGTTCTGCGTTGGATCGGCTTAACAACAAAGTTAGCAGGCATGGAAAAATTCAAGGAGTGGGTAAGTATATCACTAAATAGCTTTAGTCGGTGGTCACGCCTCCTGCTTGACAAAGTGGGGAGGCCCAGGTCTTTTAGGAGTGCTGAAACGCTAACATGCCGGCCAAAAGAACCCGTAATTATTCTTGCAGCCCGTCTTTGCACCATTTCCAACTTTGAAATGCTTTCTTGAGATATGGGGTCCCAGACTGCGCTAGCATACTCTAAGACAGGCAATACAGTGGACGAATAAGTTTTCAACTTTGCTTCTTTGGAGGAATAGCGGATATATCTCAGGACAAATCGCAGGGTTTCAAAGCCTTCTTACAGGTAAAGTTGATGTGCTCACTCCAAGTAAGATCGTGGGAAATTAAAACGCCTAAGTATTTAAGTGACTTTACGTTTTCGATCTCCTCTCCTCTAATCTTGTAAATGAAATCCCCGGCTGGTTTAATGAAACGTTTTGTGAAGGTTACGGCCTTAGTTTTAGTCACATTAAGTTGCATTCCCCAGGAGTCACACCACAAAGAGACACGATTGAGGTCCGACTGCAAAAGGGCGGCATCACACGGGGTTTCAATAGTTCTGTAAAGAACAATGTCGTCAGCGAATAAACGAATTTGGGAATTTAGGTCTTCTGCAATGTCATTTATATATAAGGAACAGCAAAGGACCGAATACACTGCCTTGGGGAACGCCTGATGTCACTGGACATTCATGTGAAGATACATGTTCAACCAAAACGACTTGCGTGCGTTTATCCAAGAAGCTTTTGAGAATGTTCGTGATAAAGGGTGGGAAACCAAGCATGCTCACCTTTTGCAAGAGTTTGTTGTGAGGGACAAGGTCGAAAGCTTTCTTGAGATCCAGAAAAATAGCATCAGTAACAAGCCCATTGTCCATATTTCTTGCAATTTCATCCACAAGCAGTAACACCTGCGTTTCACAAGACATTTTCTCCCTAAAGCCAAACTGATTTGGATGCAGAGTCTTGTTTGAGATTAAGAAATTTCTTATAAATGCTGAAAGGATTTGTTCAAAAACTTTCGAGCAGATGCAGGTAAGAGAAATTGGACGGTAACTGTCAGGGCGGTTTGCAGGCAAATCTTTCTTCTTGATTGGAATAACAGAAGCATTTTTCCCGTCGCGGGGAAGGTCTTCAGTTTTCAAAATTTCCGCGAAAAACGAGGCCAGGATGACGCCTAAGGCGGGGGAAGGCTACCTCAATAAACGGCCAGGTAGGTCATCGGGACCATGCTTTTTTAGGATAAATTTGAGAGAGGAGCTTACGGACTCCATTGGCTTGGATAGCGGGGATAGCAGAGCTGGGAATGTTGTTTTGAACACAGACAAAATCATCAGGGACATCCGTTGCGATTGAGAAAACACTTGCAAAATAGGTATTCAACGTGCTCGCGATCTCACCAGCATCCGCAATAATCTTTCCGTCAGGGACAACAAGCGGCGGGATTCCACAACTCTTTTTAAGTGATTTCAGGTATTGCCAGAAGCTTCTGCAGTGTTTGTCCTCAAGCGCACGATTAATGAAGGAGTGGAACAGGTTGGAATTCAAGTCAGTGCACTGATGTTGTAGTTGGTGATATTTGTCTCCATCGGCGGTCAAGCCGCTGCGTTTAAATTTAGAATGAGCCCGTCTTTTCTTCTGGAGGAGCTTCTTTAGTTTGAAGTTGACCCAGGGATATTTGATGCTCGCTTTAGCTCTCCTGCGGGGAATGGAATTCATGAATGCCAAAAGCGTGTTTTTCAAAGTGAGCCATGTTTCGTTTATTGGTCTGGCCTTTATAAATTCGGGTGAAAAGAATGGGTTGGTAAGCAGAGAGCTGTTTAAAGGAGGCCAGTTGATCACAGAAAAGTCCAGAAATGTTTTTACTTTTTTCTTGGTATTTGCAGAGCTCAATCCAAGGAATGACAGGGTGACTAATTCGTGATCTCCAATACCAGGAAGAACGTTAGTAGTTACACCGGGCCAATCAAAGTTTGCCAAAGCGATGTCCAAAAGGTTTTTAGATTGTGGGGTTATCCGCGTAGGCATATTTACAAACTGAGACAGATTTAATGAGTTGGATATTTCCTCCAGACACTTGTCGTTGTTGTTGAAGACTAAGGCGTTAAGAGATTGTGTGCTGATATTCCGGATGTCAGAAGCAAAGAAATTTGGCGAATTTACATCACCGCAAACAAGCACTCTATGTCCCTTGGAAATATGGGTGCTGATAGAGTCATAGAGATCTTTTTTCCGAAACACGATTACAAAGTGTCTTCGAAACTTGCGGCCATGTCGTTCGTAGAATATTTACTCGTTCTTTTTTTTATTCCTGATATCATCGGGAGGGTAGGGCCCCCTGGGGAGGCGAAAAAGGGCGTCGCCACCCCGGTTGTTTGCCGGACCTATCCCCCATTAAAACTCTCGACCTGCTACATTGTGGGCTGCCACTCGCCGCACGTCCAATCGCGGGGAAGCTCCCTTAGCGCACTCTCGGTGAGGGAAAGTGCGCACCCCCACCCCAGCGGGAGGGAACCCAGTGCGGACGCGGGGGAGGCGGCACGATGTGGAAGGAACATGCTACGACATGTCAGGATCGGACTCCGATTGCTCACCGAGGAACCTCATGTACGATCATGAAGATCAGTCATCTGTTCCATGATAAACTTGGAACACCCTGCGTCATTAATGACGTATTGTGGCGTCATGATGACGTCATAGTGACGTCATAAGTCACGTGACTTAATGCTGGCTTCTGGGCTACAGAACATCCCCCTTCTGGTCTACAGAACATCCCCCCTTAATACTCTCTCATTTCGCACAGGTAAAGTGTCCATTTTAACTGTTGGCAAAGTGGAAATTTGGATGGGTTTCTCGCTCTTGGAAGTGCATTTGTGAGCCATTTGAGGAAATCCAACTGCAATTAAAGTATCTTTTTTAGGAGATCCGCTTACTTCTAATGAAATTGGAAGCAAAAAATACTTTTTCAGCATCTAATTATGTTATTTTGCACGTTTTCGGTTGTTCATCATGCTCCGTTCAGGAAATCCGATGCGAACGAAAATTGATGAAAGTTCTTCCAAAAAGGCTCATTGTGGGTCACTTTTAACACAAAATTGGTCATTTCGCACAGGTAAAGTTTCCATTTTAACTGTTGGCAAAGTGGAAATTTGGATGGGTTTCTCGCTCTTGGAAGTGCATTTGAGGAAATGCAACTGCCATTAAAGTCTCTTTTTTAGGAATTCCGCTATAACTTCTAATGAAATTGGAAGCAAGAAACGCTTTTTCAGTGTCTAATTACGCAAATGTTCCACGTTTTTGGTTGTTCATCATACTCCGTTCAGGAAATCCGATGCGAACGACAATTGATGAAATTTCTTCCAAATAGGCTCATTTTAGGTAACTTTTAACACAAAATTGGTCGTTTCGCACAGGTAAAATGTCCATTTTCACTGTTGACAAAGTGGAAATTTGGATGGATTTCTCGCCCCTGGAAGTGCATTTCTGGGCCATTTGAGGAAATTCAACTGCCATTAAAGTCTCTATTTTAGGAGATCCGCTAACTTCTAATGAAATTGGAAGCAAAAAACGCATTTTCAGCGTCTAATTACGCTATTTTGCACGTCATCCTGCTCCCTTCAGGAAATCCGATGCGACGAAAACTGATGACATTTCTTCCAAAAGGCTCATTTTGGGTCTCATTAATCACACATTTAGCCGTTTTGCACAGGTAATGTGTCCATTTTCACTGTTGGCGAAGTGGAAATTTGGATGGGAATCTCGCTCTTGGAAGTGCATTTGTGGGCCATTTTAGGAAATGCAACTGCTATTAAGTCTCTTTTTTAGGACATCCGCTAACGTCTAATGAAATTGGCTGCAAAATACGCTTTTTCGACGTCTAATTACGCTATTTTGCACGTTTTCGGTTGTTGATCATGCTCCGTTCAGGAAATCCGATGCGAACATTAATTGATGGAAGTTCTTCCAAAAAGGCTCATCTTGGGTCACATTTAACACAAAATTGGCAGTTTCGCACAGGTAAATTGTCCATTTGCACTGCTGGCGAAGCGGAAATTTTAATGGGTTTCTCTCCTTTGGAAGTGCATTTGTGAGCCATTTGAGGAAATTCAACTGCCATTAAAGTCTCCCTTTTAGGAGATCCGCTTACTTCTAATGAAATTGGAAGCAAAAAACACTTTTTCAGCATCTAATTACGCTATTTTGCACGTGTTGGGTAGTTTTCATCATGCTCCGTTCAGGAAATCCGATGCGAACGAAAATTGATGGAATTTCTTCCAAAAAGGCTCATTTTGGGTCACTTTTAGCACAAAATTGGCAGTTTCGAACAGGAAAAGGCATCCATTTTCACTGTTGGCGAAGCGGAAATTTGGATGGGTTTCTCGCCCTTGGAAGTGCATTTGTGAGCCATTTGAGGAAATCCAACTGCCATTAAAATCTCTTTTTTAGGAGATCCGTTAACTTCTAATGAAATTGGAAGCAAAAAACGCTTTATTAGCGTCTAATTACGCAATTTTGCACGTGTTGGGTAGTTCATATAATGCTCCGTTCGGGAAATCCGATGCGAACGAAAATTGATGAAATTTCTTCCAAAAAGGTTCATTTTGGGTCACTTTTAACACAAAATTGCTCATTTCGTGCAGTTAAAGTGTCAATTTTCACTGTTGGCTAAGTGGAAATTTAGATGGGTTTCTCGTTCTTGGAAGTGCATTTGTGAGCCATTTGAGGAAATCCAACTGCCATTAAAGTCTCTTTTCTAGGTGATCCGCTAACTTCTAATGAAATTGGAAGCAAAAACGCTTTTTCAGCGTCTAATTACAGTATTTTGCACGTTTTCGGTAGTTCATCATGCTGCGTTCAGGAAATCCGATGCGAACGAAAATTGATGAAATTTCTTCCAAAAAGGCTCATTTTGGGTGACTTCTAAGACAAAATTGTCAGTTTCGCACAGGTAAAGTGTCCATTTTCACTGTTGGCGAAGTGGAAATTTGGAAGGGTTTCTCTCCTTTGGAAGTCATTTGTGAGCCATTTGAAGTCCAACGCCATTAAAATCTCTTTTTAGGAGATCCGCTTACTTCTAATGAAATTGGAAGCAAAAAACGCTTTTTCAGCGTTTAATTACGCTATTTTGCACGTTTTTGGTAGTTCATCGTGTTCCATTCAGGAAATCCGATGAGAACGAAAATTGATGAAATTCCTTCCAAAAAGGCTCATTTTGGGTCTCTTTTTTCAACAAAAATTTGGCAGTTTCGCACAGTTAGTGTCCATTTTCACTGTTGGCGAAGTGGAAATTTGGATGGGTTCGTCGCGCTTGGAAGTGCATTTGTGAGCCATTTGAGGAAATTTTACTGCCAATGGCTCACAAAATCTCTTGCAAGAGAGAGGAACCCATCCAAATTTCCTCCTCGCCAAATGTGAAAATTGACACTTTGGCTTCTGACAAACTGCCAAATTTGTGTTTAAAGTGAACCAAAATGAGCCTTTTTGGAAGAAATTTCTCCAATTTTTGTTCGCAACGAATCTGCTCAACGGGGAATGAAGGCCTGCCGAAAACGTCTAAAATAGCGTATTTTAACGCTGAAAAAGCATTTCCAACCAATACATTAGAAGTTGCCGGATCTCCTCATATTCAGACTTCAATGGGAGAAAAATTTGGAAACCATCCAAATTTCCTTGTCGCCAGAAGTTAAAATGGACACTTTGGCTCTGCGAAACATACCAAATTTGTATTAAAATGTGAACCAAAACGATCCTTTTTCGTGAACCAAAATGAGCCTCCAATTTTAGTTCGCATCGAATCTCATGAACGGAGAAGCCCAGCGAAACTCTGAAAAAGCGCGTTTTTGCTACCAATTTCGTTAGAAATTACCGGATCTCCTCAAAATCAGTCATTGTGACTTAAATTTTCAAAAAAGGTTCACAAAAGCACTTGAAAGAGCGAGGAACCCAACCAAATTTCCTCATCGTTAGAAGTGAAAATGGACACTATGGCTGTGCGAAATAAAGGAAATTTGTATTAAAAGTGAACCGAAATGAGCCTTTTTGGAAGAATTTCTCCAATTTTCGTTTGCATGGAATCTGCTAAAGCGATTGGCGGCCTACCGAAAACGTCTAAAACAGTGTATTTAAACGCTGAAAAAGCGTGATGGATTCCTTGGAAGACCAAGGAATCCATCCAAATTTCCTCGTCGCCAGAAGTTTAAATGGACACTTTGGCTGTGCGAAACGTCCAAATTTATGTTAAAAGTAAACCAAAATGAGCCTTTTTGGAAGAAATTTCACCAATTTTCGTTCGCTTCAAATCTGCTGAACGGAGAATGATAGCTCACCGAAAACGTCCAAAATAGCGCATTTAACACTGAAAAAGCGTGTTGTTGTAATCAATGACACAAAAGAAGTTACCGGATCTCCTCAAAATCAGACTTCAATGGGAGTTGGATTTTCGAAAATGGCTCACAAAAGCACTTTCAAGAGCGAGGAATCCATACAGATTTCCTCGTCGCTAGAAGTGAAAAATGACACTTTGACTGTGCGAAACTGCCAAATTTGTGTTAAAAGTGAACTAAAATGAGGCTTTTTGGAAGACATTTCTTCAATTTTCGTTCGCATCGAATCTGATCGACGGAGAATGACAGCCTACCGAAAAACTCTAAAATAGCGTATTTAAACGCTGAAATAGCGTGTTTTGCGGCCAAATTCAATAGTAGGTACTGGATCTCCTCAAAATCAGACTTCAATGGAGTTGGATTTCCGAAAATGGCTCACAAAAGCACTTGCAAGAGCGTGGAACCCAACTAAATGTCCTCCTCGCCAAATGTGAACAATGACACTTTCGTTTTGAGAAATTGCCAAATTTGTGTTAAAAGTGAACTAAAATGAGCCTTTCGGGAAGATATTTCTCCAATTTTTGTTCGCATCAAATCTGACGAACGGAGGATGACAGCCTACCAAAAATGTGTAAAATAGCGTATTATAACGCTGACAAAGCGTGATTTTTCAACCAATTTATTAGATGTTACCGGATCTCCTCAAAATCTGACTTCAATGGGTCATAAAAGCACTTGCAAGAGCGAGGAACCCATCAAATTTCGTCATCTTCAGAGTGAAAATGGACACTATGGCTGTGCGAAATTGCCAAATTTGGACTAAAAATGAACCAAAATGAGCCTTCATGGAAGAAATGTCTCCAATTTTCGTTCGCAAGGAATCTGTTCAACGGCGAATGACGGCCTACCGAAAACGTCTAAAATTTAAACGCTGAAGAAGTGTGTTTTGCGGCCAATTTCAATAATAGAAGTTCTGCATCCCCTCAAAATCAGACTTCAATGGGAGTTGGATTTCCGAAAATGGCTCACTAAAGCACTTCCAAGAGCGAGGAACCCATTCAAATTTCCTCGTCGCCAGAAGTGAAAATGGACACTTTGGCTGTGCGAAACTGCCAAATTTGTGTTAAAAGTGAACCAAAATGAGCCTTTTTGGAAGAAATTTCTCCAATTTTCGTTCGCATGGTATCTGCTGAACGGCGAATGACGGCCTACCGAAAACGTCTAAAATAGCATATTTATAAACGCTGAAAAAGCGTGTTTTGCGGCCAATTTCATTAGAAGTCCGGATCTCCTCAAAATCAGACTTGAATGGGAGTTGGATTTCCGAAAATGGCTCACAAAAGAACTTGCAAGAGCGGGGAACCCAACCAAGTTTCGTTGTCGCCAGAAGTGAAATGGACACTTTTAACACCAAGTTGCAATCTGTCACTTTTGCCGAGCTTTGCTGCAATCTGGCACACTTTTCTTCGTCCTGCATAAGAGTAAAATTAAAGAAAAACAATGTTTGAAGACAACACTTAATTGGAAAAATTCTTTAGTGGTTGAAGTAATTCCATCCTTACCAATGCATCACCCTGTTGATTTGGAGAAAAGTAAAACGTCCACAACATTAATCAGCGTACCAATCATGACAAATTTATACGAAAATGAAAATGAAAATTCATATACGAATAATCCTGTCCTTTTCAAGCCTTTAGAATTTTACAAACACAGAACTTATAAGAATCATTACCAAATTCTTTACAGGCACGGCAACATATTCTTGTTACACACAAATGGCAATATCTTCTGTATTGTATTTAATAAAAAACAACAAGGAATTGGTTTTGTGGTGAATGCAAGAAGCGTAGTCTCAAGGAAAAAAGAACTACTAAGAAACAAATCAAAAATTTAAAACGGTTTAAGGCTCTTTCACATGAGAGGGTCACGCACGACCGAACCATGCTTTTACATCCCTCAGCAA